>SNQJ01S0141446.1:11179-21594 GCA_010110895.2 Picea sitchensis
AATCTGGTTAGAGAATCAAACATTTATTTTCGAGTCTTATTTGAAGCCACTTGAGGAATCGAGTGATCTTTAATAGAATCTACAATTATTATCTTGGCCCTAACTTTGTCCTTTTGGTGTTTTGCTTTAGCTGCAGCATCGGCAGGTTTTGGTACATCTTCTTTAATGAATCTTGCTAGGGAATTCTCTTCAAGAATGAGTGCAATCCTATACTTCCAAGAATGAAATTTGTCCACACCTTCTATCTTGTCAACAAGCTTATTTCTTGCATACATCTTTACCTGGAGCTAGAAAAATGACCAAAAATTGAAAATGCTCAGAATTTAATTTTGAACTTACCAGGAGGTGCGCTTGGTTGAGGCGAGTATCTTGGTGCAGTTAGATTTCAGAAAATCCAAATTTTTCCCCTTCAAACTTGACCAGTGGTATTTTGGACTGGTACTTCTGGTACTCGTTCTGGTTTCATGGTTTTCTGGTACTTCTGGTTTTCTGGTACTTCTAGTTTTCTGGTACTTCTTGTTTTATTGTTTTCTGGTACCATTGAAAACTACAGTTTCACTTTCCGGGAGTTCTATCCACTGAAAAAGTGTGTTGAAGGTGCCAAAGAGTTCCCTAAGCTAGGGCGCACTTTTCTAGATGATTTTTAGGCTTAAATTCCTCTTCAATAAAAAGCCCTAATTTTATTGTACGACAACAATGACGTTTTTCTTTATCTAGTGAAAGATGTTCTCTTCAGGTTAGCTCTGAAACCATGTTAAGGTTTAAGCTATTATTAGGTTTTTTTTCAATTTACAAGATAACCATAGCATAGATAGGATCACTGAGAGAAACACAATCACAAGATACACAACATTTATCCCGGGAAACGCTCATGGGGGAGAAAACCCAGAAAAAAATTCCTTAATATAGATAGCCAATACAATGCCAAGACAATAAACCAAACACTAGACAATATCCTCTACTGACCGATGTGTCTCTCTCTTCCTTCTTCTCCCAACTGCAGCTACCAGACTTGCGCACTGAGTGAGCGAATGAGTGAGTGATCAAATGAGGCGTTGGGTTCCTTTATTTATACAAACTGGAAGGAGATGGAAAGGTGTATCTTCACTAGGCAGGGTCAACTTGTCTTCTTAGTGGTTAAAACCACATTAATTAGCCTGGGGGCCGAATTCTCAATTTGCATAATATATTTAGGGTTTGACCAATCCACAAAAGGGGATTTGGTCATTTACAATGCTCGACATGATCAATCCACAAAAGGGGATTGATATAATGAATAATAACTCAATAATAAATATAATACTCTTTGCAGTTACAATATTTCAAAAACCATCCCCCCCATCGATAAAAAAGTGACGAAATCGAAGAACAAAGAGAAAAAATTGCTCTGAAAATAGCTCTCGCTCTGAGTTTAGGGTTCGTTTTCAGTCTCTTTCATGACTGGCCAGGGTGGAGGGGAGTCATCGCCCCCTCCCTCCCCAACCTACTCCTTTCGTAAACTAGTCGCAGCCTACAGCAAGAAGCCCCCTCATTCAGAACCTCCAAGCTTCGTAAAGAATCTAAACGACATCCTGGAGATCGACCTCCCCCCGGATCAACCAATGAAGGTCGCACTGTCCCTCTCAGATCGCGGCCTGGTAGGTCAGTTCATGGGTGTCTGGCCCTCAGCCAGAACAACAGACAACTAGATTCAAAGGAACTGGAGGCCATTGATAACAAACAGTGTAACGTGTTATGCGGTTGGGAGAGGATATTTTATCTTTGAATTCATCTCTCAGGAGGACAGAGATCTAATCTTCATAAATGGACCGTACTTCATGGGCACATAAGGCCTCTATCTGAATCGATGGACCCCAAGCTTTGATCCAGCCTCGGAAGTGCCAAAATATGTTCCTGTCTGGGTAAGACTCCTGAACCTGCCAATACACTGCTGGAATTCCTCATCGCTCCAAGCTATCGGAAATGGATTGGGACATTACATCGATAGAGCGGACCCAAAATACCAGTACTCATGTGCAAGGATTTGTGTGGAAGTCGATCTGGAGGTAGCTTTGCCGGAAGTGGTAAAACTAAAATTAGGGGACTGGCACCACCTTCAAAATCTTGATTATGAGCAGCTCCCGTTCAAATGTAGAGGATGTCATGAATACGTCCATTTCCAACGAAACTACCCAAAAAACCTAAATACAGAAAAAGCAGGGGACGAAGGCTGGTAGCAGGCCATAAAAGGGAAACCGAAATCAAAAGGTCCAAGAAGAGAAAAGTCAGCCCCAACGCAAGACAAGAACCCAAACAGCTTCAATACATTGGTTCAGGAAACTGGAGGTGAGTTAGAGGAGCCGAGCAAAAATGCCTAAGGGGAAGCAGCAAGAGGTACCCAAACCCCTAAAGACGGAGAAACTCAAAAGACAACAGAAGAAGAGGAACAAAACAAATCCCCTCAAAGGATTGGGGTGACTCAAGGCATAGAGGAAGGGGAGATCTCATCCGGAAGTGACTCGGAAGGAGTAAGTGAAGCCTGGGCCACCCCAAAGAAACCAGGAAGAGGCAGGAAATCCAAAATAGAAGAAAGGGATCAGGAAACCTACAAAGACATCCTAAAATGTGTGCAGCCAACCATCAAACAACTGATCAGTGTGAGGCAAACAAGGAAGCTAACCAAAGCCTTCCAAGGAGGCCACTCCTCCCCCCAAGGTAATTAATGAAGTTAACCTCCTAGAACTGTAGGGGTCTCGCCAGCAAAAGGAAAGAAGAAGCTCTCAAGGATATCATCAAAGCATCGAAAGCGGACATCCTACTCATCCAGGAGACCAAGATGATTCAACAGGACTCTCTCAAAGTTGCAATGAACGTTTGGAAGAACAGCCAAGGATCAGCTGAAAACGCCAGAGGCGTGTCAGGAGGGCTCTGCACCCTGTGGAACACCACCAAAATAGAACTGATCAGCTCAAACACTTGCATGCATTGGATACACACCAAGCTCCTCCACAAGTATTTTGGATACACGGTAAGCCTCTTTAATATCTATGTTCTGCAACATATAGAAGAAAAAAAGAACTGTTGGGAAACCCTTCAAGACTTTTTACAAAAAAATGATCTAGAAAATATTATTTTAGGAGGGGATCTAAATGTAACCCTGACCCAGGAGGAAAAACAAGGGGGATCTATAGTAAGAGACCCAGCTAGAGAATGGGTGGAAGACCTAATCTCAGCCTGGGATCTAATCGACATCAAACTGGTCAAAGGCCTCTATACGTGGACCAACAAAAGGGTAGGACCGGGGCATATTGTTGCCCAGCTGGACAAATTCCTCGTCCTAAGATCCTTCTTGATTCTCGAGCTCATAGCCTCCTTAGAAATCCTCCCTCACAACACTTCAGATCACAAGCCCATGCGCTTAGAGTTTAAAATTGATCAAGGCTAGGGACCCATCCCTTTCAGATTCAACCCGTCCTGGATTCAAGACAAAGACTTTCTTTGCCTAGTATACAGCGTGTGGACAAACAAGGTCAAAGGCTCTGCTTTTTATGTTTGGGAAGAGAAGCTACGTAGGCTAAAGACTGCTCTAAAGTCCTGGGAAAAAGGACATTCAGATCCAACCACCTCACGCAAAGAAGCCCAAAGGGACCTTGAGAACCACCAGATAGATATGGAAAACAAAGAGATCACACAACAAGATCTACTACAAGAAGACCAGCTCCAACGACAATGGCATAAAGCCTGCAGGGAGGAAGAATGTTATTGGAGGCAAAAATCTTGAATCCTTTGGCTGAAGGAAGGAGATACAAACACTAGCTATTTCCATAAGAAAGTGGAGGCAAGGAAGCATTATAAGGCAGTGACAGAAATTCAGGCCCAAAATAATATAATCTCAGATCCAGAAGGCATTAAGCGAGCAGCCTTCGAAACCTTTGAAGCCATCTACTCAGAAACGCAAAGGGCAGACATTGATCCCCATCAGTACCCTCTCTCCATCATCCCAAATCTCATAAAGGAGGACATCAATCTCAGCCTAATGAAGGAAGTTTCGCAGCAGGAAATAAAGGAGGCACTAGATCAAATGAATCCGGAGAAGGCTCCTGGACTGGACGGATTCACTACCAGATTCTACCAACAGAGTTGGGAGATAATCAAATCTGATCTCACAAAAATGATAAGGAAATCGCAACCAATCAGCAAGCTAGGGGGGAGCACAAACTCGGCCTTCCTGGCACTTATCCCGAAGGAGAAAGGAGCACTCAGCTTCAATCCCTTCAGGCCAATTTCCCTCTGCAACACCAGCTACAAAATCCTCACTAAAGTTATAGCAAACAGAGTGAAAACAATCATCCCTCTTATAATCCCAGAAAACCAGGGAGGCTTCATCAAAGGTAGGCACATTGCAGACAACATCATCCTAGTTCAAGAGGCCCTTCATTCAAGCGTCCGGAGGAAAGACAAAGGTATGATTATAAAGCTTGATCTCGCCAATGCCTTCGATAGAGTCAATCACAGCTTTTTATTCGAGGTAATGAGAAATTTTGGTTTCGATCAGCCTTTTGTAAATTGGATTAAAGACTGTATAGGTTCACCGTGGATAGCCCCCATGGTGAATGGACGAGTAACAAGATTTTTCCAAGCCTCCAGAGGGTTAAGACAAGGGTGCCCCCTCTCGCCCCTCCTCTATGCAATCCAAGCTTCTGTCCTAAGCTATCAGTTGGAAAAATCCAAAGCTCAAAACAACCTACATGGTTTAAGGATAGCGCAAGGAGTGAAAGACATAAATCATGCTCAATTTGCAGACGACACTCTGCTGTTAGGCGGTGCAAGCCCAATAATTGCAAAGAAGTTTAAGGAGGAACTAGATGCTTATGCTGCAGTTTCAGGAAGTGAAATAAGTCAGGCAAAAAGCAAGATTTATGGTTGGAATATTACGCCTAAAGAAATGATGGGAATAATTAGAGTTTTGGGGATGGAAGGACACACCAACTGGGAGGCCTTTAATTATCTTGGAATACCTATCTTCAAAGCTGCCCCAAGATCCTCACAGTGGAACCACCTAATTGACAAGCTAAAGAAGAGAATTTCCTCTTGGGGGGCGAACTGGCTAAATCTTGCAAGGAAAGTTGTCCTAATCAAGTCAATTATGGCCAGTGTACCCATCTATCAAAGTTCGCTGCTTCTAGCCCCTAGCTCCACAATTCAAAAAATTGAAGCATTGCAAGGAAGATTCCTGTGGGAAGGCGGAAAGTAGACAGGCAGGAAAATGCACTTGATAAGCTGGGAAAAAACCTCTAAGCCTCTCTTGGAAGGTGGACTTAACTTCAAAAAAACCCAAGTACAGAACCTGGCATTGGGGGCAAAACTGCTCTGGAATATTGTCACCGGTGAACCATCCTGGAGCAAAGTAGCACTATGGAAAAAATATTTTAGGGGGTCAAGGGAATGATGCTTAGAATACCCTTGCAGGGAGTCTAAAGGATCCCCTATCTTTACCCTCTGCAAAAAGGCCATGACCCATTTCAACCCCCACCTCACCTGGGTGCCAAGAAATGGAAAGAAAATCAAAATCTGGCATGATTCAATTTTAGGAGACCCTCCTCTAGACTTGAGACAAGATCAGCGGCACCTCAAAGAGTGGATGGAAAGCCAAAATTTAAAGACTCTCTTCGACATCTCAATTTGGGGGAATAACAGGTGCAAGTCGTGGCAAAGGTGGGGAGTGGGCAACATACCCCCGGATTTAGAAGGGGACTGGAGCACTCTTAAGCTCTGTCTACAGGGGAAATCTCCCCTCAAAAAAAAAGGGAAGGACAAGAGGGGCTGGGGAAAGAACGCTAATCCCTACACCACAGCTAATGGCTATAGACTCACTATAAATGTCCCCAACGTCCCACCTAACCCGATCCTCTGGAAAGTTATTTGGCAGTCCAAGTCTCTCCCTAAAATTGATATGTTTATCTGGACTCTTGCCAATAATAGCATCCAAATAGGGGAAAACCTCCAACGAAAAGGCTGGGAGGGCCCCTATAGATGTCCTCTTTGTCAACAGGCTGAAGAAACTTCGGATCACCTCCTCCTCAACTGCGTCTATTCCAAAGAGGTCTAGAGTTTGGGAATCGGAATTCAAACTGAAATCAATCGTCCTCAAGACATCAAAAGTCTTCTCCAATGCTGGGACTCCCTATACCCATTCCAGAAAAAGAAAAGAAGCCATGCCTTCGCACTGTGGAAAGTCCTCCCAAATTTTATCCTGTGGGGACTATGGATGGAAAGAAACAACATAGTCTTCAAGGACAGGAAAAGGAGCGCACCCATAGTGGTAGCCAAAATTCAAGCATTTTTCGGAGAAAACGCCCCCTACTTATTAAAATACAGTGGGAAGCTAGAAGAAGCGGAAGAGCTCTGGTTGGATCAGTTTAGAATTCAAAGTCAAAATGGGAGCACAGCTAAACCCCAACACCAAGAGGATTGGGAAATAAGGAAAGGAAAACAGGAGTTTGACAAATGGAAAACAGAGAGAAAGGCCTATATCCTGTCCTTCGACGAGGCCTCAAAAGGAAACCCGGGCCTAGCAGGTGGAGGAGGAACAATTGAAAGCCCCAATGTAGAAATAACGGTAAGATACGCCCTGGGTTTAGGTATTGATACCAATAACAACGCAGAATCCATGGCACTATGGCAGGGACTGCGTCAAGCCAGCAAGCATGGGATCTAGAACTTGGTCATATTAGGAGACTCCAGATTGGTAATCAGAGCCATCATCCACCATTCCAAAACCCAAAGTGCGAAACTAAACAACCTTTCGGACAAAATCCATCTCCTTCTTAGGTGCTTCAGCTCATATAAGATATTCCATGTGTTAAGAGAGTTGAATGAAAAGGCGGATGCTGAAGCCAACGAAGGCGCCCTCTTGGCGCCAGGAAATTTGAATCTAAATGGGTCGTTGTCCATCATGGAGCTTCCGTGACTCATGAGATACAGCTCGCATTCAATTTGCAAGTGGAAGAGAGGGGAAAAGGATGAAAATGAAAGCGATCAGGCTCAGTCAGTTCAGGGTCGCGTGATTGGGCGAAAGGGGCAAAGGAAGGACCAAGTGCGAGCGGATCTCAGACAGGGAAGGGACAGAGGAACACCTCGACATTACCTCTTGAGATTAGCAATTCAGGATGAAATGATTAAGGCCAGGGAAGGCGAGCTTAAATCAAAGGCGCAACCACAGGTTCCAGGCAGTCTCACGCAAAGCTCTCCTGTGCAATCGTTTTTGAAGAATCAGGTCGCGCGAAGAAGGGGAAGCACCAAGAAATGGCAGCAAGCTCCAGTAACAAGCCAAGCATGGAGGAAAGGCTGAATATTATGGACTCAATGTTGGAGAATCTAAAACAAATGTTATAGTTCCAACTGGATTTTCTAGAGAATCTAGATTCTGAAGCAGGCAGAAGGATGGAGAAGCTGGAACAAGACATCACCACTGCAAAGTTCGGATTTACAGAAGAACTGAGCAAGCTGCATCAAGAACTCAAGCATCCAAAGAAAGAGTTTGAGGAAAGAATAGGTCAGCTGGAAGTTAAAATGTCCCAGCTTAACAACGAGTGGAAGAAGGATCCCAAAAAATAATCCAATCGCTCTGTCTGAAGCGAGCTCATCTCTTCTTCAGCAACTTGACATTTTGTATAGAAGTCAAGGCATTAAATAAGTCTGTAATCGCAGGTTTAATGAGTCGCTTATGTATGTAAAGGTCCAAGCTTAGTGTATTCAGGTGTACTAATAAGCTCCATACAGGCAGTCGCTCAGTGCAGCATTGCCATTTTGTAAACGCATCAGTGGCTAGTCCACCTTATAATATAAATCCCTCTACCCGTTCTTGTCAAAAAAAAAAAAAAAGTGACGAAAAATAGTGCTCAAATAGTAAATGCATAGTGAGTTTGTGCCAAATTGCATCCTCAAATTATGCACCATGATAAGAGATGAATTTTTTTGGGACACCAAACTGAGTGATAACGTGATTGAAGAAAAAGAAAGTATTTGTCACTACAGTGCTATTAAAAATCGACATGGCTTCCACCAACACTTGGTAAATTAATTAATGGCCACAAAAATTTACTTATGACCATTGTATGGCATTGGTTTACACTCCATAAAATCACTCCCCTACTTGCAAAAGGGACCGACCAAAATTAGAGGGTGAATATGGGTTGGTGGTGCCCTTTCCTAAGGGACAAACATTTTACATTGATGGCATCACTTATTTGTTTGAACATAGTGAGAAAAAAAGTTAGGATAGAAATAACTAGCTCTAATGATATTTTGGGGGGTATCCATTTTAGAAAGGTGACAACCACAAGCATTATTATGACAATCATCTGAGACCTTCTCAACCTTGTGAAGAGTGTGGAAATGACACAAAATGGTGACAACTCCTTGCCTATATAGTACATTTCCGATGAGGAGATATTGAAGAACTTGATTATAAATGTGATGTTGAACATTAAGAACAAGTGAGGATTGAATTTCTAAGAGCATGAGTAAATGAGAATGTCACCATACCAAGGATAGTTTGATGAAATAGTGAACAAGTGTTCATCGGGAAGATCATCATTGAGGGATGGATTAACTACACATGTAAGTAGGTCAAAGATAAATTATGCTAGGGGAAAGGATTTCTTACTCTTGGGAGTATAAAACTCCTAGAGGATCATGATCCAATGGGTGACTTTTCCATTAATAACTAACCTACTCAAGAGGTATAACATGTGATTGAAATTCACAATGACTTTAGTCTTCCTTGTCATGATATAGGGATACAACTTCTAGCCTAAAAACATGATGACTAAGGCAAGTTTTTCATCATGATTATAGGATAACATCTAACCTTGGAGCTTTTTCTAATGTAATAAATTGTGTTCTTGGAATGATCCTCCCCTTCTCATACTAACATAATAGCCACAACAAAAGGTGACACAACAATGTAGAGGGTGTAATATTTTTCAAATTTGGGATGACTTATTAAAGGAGTAGATGTGGGTTTAATGCATCAAAGGATTTTTTATCTTAGTCATCCTAGCAAAAAGGTATGTCAAGATGCAAAAAATGAAAAAACCCATGTGCACATCTCGCATAGTTAGGAACAAAAGAGTGCAATAAATTTTCCTTGCCTTGAAGGCTTTGTAATTGGAACAAATTTTAGGGTGGAGGTAGTTCAATAATGGATTGAACCTTCAACGGGTAGACATTGATATGCTACTTAGATATGATGATTTCATTTAATGTTTCATATTTGTCATAATCTTTTAGATTTTTATGCATGCTTTAGTCTTTTAGGGTATAAAATAGGTCACATCAACTACAATATGGGGCCTTGAAATCCTACCATCTAGTGTCCCATCATCACCCCACAACTTGGAGTTTTTTCACATCCTTGTGCAACCAAAAATGCCCCCCCAACCCCCGTACAATTTTCCTTTTAACTTTGCCTTCTCTGCTTGTCCATCATGTCATTCTTTGCATGTTTTTCTAAAATCATAAGCTACAAATTTTGTGATGGCACCCCTGCCATGATATCCTGTTATCTACTCCACTTCTTGCCAACTCATTCATTTCCTCTGTAGGTGTAGGGTGTAAAATGAGAGGAGGATTGAACTTAATTCCAATCCATTTGAGATTTAACTTTCTCAAGGTTTCATTTCACAATTGTGCCCTAAACAAAGAAGCATGTAAATTTTGGGGGGACGAAGCTCCACTCTTTGGAGGTCAGTGGGAAGCCCATTCCATCTACTTAGAAGGCATAGAGTGCCTTTTTCTTTTAAATCCATGGTAATGGCCTCATAGTGGGAAATTTCCCCCTCTATTTTTCATCTAGTACAGGCATCAAATTTGTGTCTTATGTCAAGGTCACGTGGCTATTGATTACTTCCTCTGGCCTTATTGCTTTAGCCCTAATCCATATATGGATTCTTGTTTCCTCTTCCTTATACTTTTGTAATTTAGAAACCTTCATCTCCTCGAGGTGAATCCAAGAGAATATCACTTTGAGCTATACCTCTCCTACATAGGGGTTTGGTGACCACCTATTGGAGTGAGGTAGCACATAACTTTGCAGGTAGAACTCACTCAGTTGGTCTCTTTCATCCTTATCACCATATTATCATGTTTCTATAAATTCATTGGGTGTATTGACTTAGTAAGGGAATTGTCTAACTATTCTACCCAATTGAAATTTGTGCCACTATTATTTAAGAAAAAAATAGTATATACTTGTTGATGCTTGAATCTGTTAGGACCGAAACGACAACATCACGGGGATACACATCCCCCTGCGTTTTTATAGAGGTGGCACTCCTCTTTGTTTCAATATTTTCTTGGAATTCTATATTTTAAAAATAATATAGGACTTTGAGAAAGTTTGTCGTGATATTCAAAAAAATATAAAGATTGCA
>SNQJ01S0141446.1:21604-32055 GCA_010110895.2 Picea sitchensis
ACAGTGGAATTTACAGTGCACCGGGGGCCTGAGGAGGTTTTGGGCTCGGAGGGCTAGGATATCCATTGATATCCTAGGGCTAGGCGCTACTAGTCGACAAGGAGGTTGGTTTTGGGGTGGTGTCCTAAGGAAGCGAGCGAAGGGAGAAAGCTCCGGATAGCATCAGAGTGAGGTATGTAAATTCAAATTCATGGGTTGTTTACTTAGATTTATTACTTATTGCCAAATTCTACTTGCGTAAGTGTTAGCGTAAGTGTTGAGATAATTTGAAAATTTTGAAAAGTTTACTTCTTTGTAAAGCTTATAGAAATTACAGAAATTACAGTAATTTGGTAGAAATTTAAACGTTAATTCAAATCCGGTCATTACATGATCAACCCCACCTAGAGATTCGATTAAATAATCAACGAAGGATCCTACATCAGCTATATAATCTGGTAATAATGACAGCCGAGACTAGAGAAGAATTGGAAAGATATTGGAAGACATTGGTCCACAAAGAAGAAATATAAATCCACCATAGATAGAGGAGAGACGAGCGACAAAACCAAATAAACAAAAGACTAGCTCGAGTAGCACAAGAACAAGGTTGGGATTGAAGCTGGATGAATACAAGGGACCCATTACCAGAAGTAAAATAAAGCAACTCTATATTCTAAGAAGTGAAAAACATATTCCTGAAATATCTCTGGACATGGTAGGAAGAAATGAACAACCATGAGAAGAACCACCAAGAGAACCTCATGAAGAAAAACAAGGAGGCGGAGGAGGTGGTGGAAGAAATCAAGAAGACCTAATATTTGGAAACCAAAGAAGAGTAAGAGATCCCCCCTTAAATATTTAAGGTGAGCAACATGACCTCCATATTTTCCCTAAGGGAACCTTGAAAGAATTTTCCGAAGACAGAACAATTGATGCTAAAAGACACCTTAATTTATTTCTTGATGTTTGTGATTTTCATCGTGTTGAATATGACGATGTGATGGTTAGGTTATTTCTTCAAACCTTATCAGGATGAGCCTATGAATGGTATACACCATTACCCAATAGGTCAATTGGCTCATTTAATGACCTTGAAGCCATGTTCCTCACTATGTTCGCTCCTCCAGTTGCATATCATACACTTCTCACTAATTTTACCTAGATTGGTTTGAGGAAGAATGAGAGAATACAATATTTTAACCTCAGTTCAACAAAACCTTGAGTAATATTCTAGAAGATAAAAGACCCAATGACCCAGTGATACTCGGTTGTTATAAGAATGCGATGCCCCCAAATGTAAAATATGCAATCAGAACATCCCAGATGGATACCTTGGAGGAAGCAGCGATTAAGGCCACTGAGAAGGAAGAAATTATGATTGAGATAGGTGCTTACCCTGATATTATCTCGAGAAAAGTACAGAGGCAGTTGGGAGGCCTAAGTATTGATGATCAAGGAGCCTCTAGCTCAAGAAAGAACTAAGAGCAGAAGCCACGATCGATCCAAAATAAAAAAATTGGAGGAGGATTTTTCAAGGGAACCATATTAGATGTGATGGTAGACACAATTGCGGCACAAGAAACCAAGCAAAGAATTGAAATTGCACAAATGAATAGAACCATTAGGAAAATGAAAAATGAGATAAACAGATTAAGAAGGGGGCATAATTATGTAGAAAATATGAGAATGTCGATCCAAGAGCAAAGAAGGAACCCTCCCCAAGAAAACACAACGAGGTTTGAAAACACGAATAATCCACAAAGACAAAGGGTTCCCAAGCAACCAATTCCAAATGTAGCTTTTCTGGATGATGTATATGATGAACAAATGGTTGAGAAATGGAAAAATTATTTACCTAATGAAAGTTCTGAAAATTTACCAAAGGACGGATGTGAGACGTCCATGTATATATTTGAAGAAGGCGACAATGACCTTGACTCGCAGAAAAATGTTGCCTAGACACGAGCATTTGTAAATGAATCCAAGAACAAAAATGATTCTGAAAAGGAAAAGGAAAAAGATAAAGAAAAGATGAATGAGAAAAAGGCAAATGAAAATATGACAGATAGCACTGGAAGCAAGAAGTAACACCTGATGTCAAACCCTACCTAGATGAAATACAATGTTGTAGAGGACTTGAGTAAGCTAAGGATAACTCTTCCTTTCACATAAGTGGTAAATATCCCTTGACAAAGGGAAAATATTTTGATATTGTTGGATGATCCATCTAGAAAAATGGAGGTTGTTGTTATAAGTCCGAAACAAATCCAGAACACACCTACTGTCTAGTTGAGAGGTACAATCCCACCTTTTTATATTTCAATTGAAAATCATGATGTTTCACTTCATAATTTTTTAGTTGACACTAGCACAACCAATAATATCATGCCACTGGCAGTCATGGAGGCATTGGGCACGAGGTGCACAAAATATTATGAGACTGGTGAAAGTATATATGTAATTGATTCCAGACAAGTGCCAACTTATTGTGAAATCAAATATTTTTATGATTGGATCACAACGACTCCCCATATTATTAAAATTTTCAATATTTATGTGGTAGAAATTCCTCCTGCATATAGAGTTGTTTTAGGAAGAGATTGGTCATCTATGATCGAAGGATACATAATGAACGATGGAAGATGCATTATGCTGCCAGATAAAGAAGGAGCAATGATTAAGGTCCCTCGTGAACCCATGAGACCCTTCTCTTTCAAAAATAAGGATAATGAACTAATGGAAGATTATATAGACATTGGAATTGGAAACTATGCTATCCTAGACATGGAGCAAATTGAAGACATGGAGCAAGTTCAAGATATGGAGAATCAAAAGCATCATTTTGAAGGTTATTGGAGGATGTCATTTGATGGAGCTTCCTCAAGTTTTGGGAGTGGAGTTGGAATTGTCCTTGTAAACCCAAGAAAGATTGTGCATCCACATGCTATCAGACTTGAATTTGCATGTACCAATAATGAGGCAGAATACGAAGCTTTGATTCAGGGAATGGTTCTTGCACAAGAAATGAAGATATAACATCTAATTGTGACTGGTGACTCCGAGTTGGTGATAAATCAAGTTAACCAGAGGTATACAATTAAAAAGAAAGACTCAAGTTATATTTCAAAAGATTTAATGAATTGATGGAAGCCTTAAGATCTTTCAACATTTCTTTACAAGTATTTGAGAATGATGAAGAATTGGAATTTTTTTTGATGAACGACGATGAAGATGAGGACAATCACATAACTGCTTTCCCGAGGAATTGTATTCAATCCGAGTCTATTTTTACAAGAGATTATCATGCTAAAAACCTTGTGGAAGAATCATCATTTCGAAAGGTCCAAGAAGCAAGAAAAATTAATATTGGAACCGATAGTTCCCCAAAATACATCAATTTGGGAATTGATTGCACAATTGAAGAAGTTGATCAATATGTCACATTATTTAAAGAATATCTTGATGTGTTCGCATGGAGTTATGATGATTTTAAGGCATATGATAAAACAATATTTCAACATATTATTCCCTTGAGAGAAAGGGCAAAGCCTGTTAAGCAAAATATAAGGATAATGACTTCCCCAAATTAAACCGTTGGTAAAGGTTGAATTGGAGAAATTAAAGAATGATGGAATAATATACCCCGTTAGACATTCTGATTAGCTTTCAAACCCTATGATAGTAAGAAAGAGGACTGGGGGGATCTGGATGTGTGTATATTTCAAGGATCTTAACAAATCAAGTGTAAAGGATAATTATCCTTTACCTAACATGGAGTTTCTTCTCCAACAAGTCACATGATCAACCTGCATGTCCATGTTAGATGGTTTTTCTAGGTATAATCAAGTCTTGATTGCTGAAGAAGACATAACAAAGACAACTTTCATAACACCTTGGGAGACATATGCATATGCTCAGATGCCCTTTGGTTTAAAAAATATAGGAGCTACATTTCAGAGGGCTATGGATCATGCTTTTGAGGGGTTGATAGGAAAATTCAATGTGGATTATCAAGATTACTTAACAATACACTAAAAAAAAGGAGTGATCACATTCATCACCTCATGAAAGTTTTTGACAGGTGTAGATTATATGGTGTTTCCTTAAATCCAAAGAAATGTTTATTTGCTGTAACTCAAGGAAAACTATTGGGTCATATTGTGTGAAAGGAAGTAATCTATATAGATCCAAAAAGAGTTAAAGCTATAAATGAACTCAACCCCCCATCATCTAAGAAGGGAGTTCAATCATTCTTTGGCAAGATCAACTTTGTACGAAGATTTGTCCCTGACTATGCAAGTATTGTGAAGCTGATCAATTTATTGTTGAAAAAGGACCAAAGGTTTGAATGGACTGCGGATACGCAAGAAGCTTTTAATAATATCAAAAGGGAAATAACTACGACTCCAGTCCTCATTAGCCCATATTTTGAAAGAGACTTCATCATTTATTCATTTTTTATAGAAACAATTGTTGCATCTATTCTTACTCAGATTAATACCAAGGGTGAAGAACTTCCAATTAGCTTCATGAGTAAGACACTTCATGACTATGAATTGAGATATTCAGAATTGGAGAAGAAAGCCCTATCTCTTGTGAAAGCGGTGGCATACTTTCAGACTTACATACAAAATTCTCATGTCATTGCATATGTTCCATCCTCTCCTATGAAGATGCTTTTAAATCAACAATTGAGAGAAGGAAAATGGGCAAATTGGCTGACAAAAATTCAAGAATACGATATTGAAATTAAACCTTTGAAGGCAATCGAAGGACAAGATTTATGTAAGCTCATTGCAAATACCGATTCTTTGGATGGAATGATTTCAATCTTAGTAGGAGAACCCATGGCATATTCATAGTGGTATAGAGATATTGTATTTACTTGAGGTCTCGACAATTTCTAGTTACCATGAACCCTAAAGAGCGAAGGAAATTGAAGATGAAGTCGAGTCAATATGTGTTGATTGCTAATATACTGTTGAGGTGTGTTGATGAAATGAAATCTCAAGAATTGAAGAAAGAATTCCATGAAGGAACATGTGGTAGACATTTTGCGCCTACCGCCACTCTGCACATAATATAATAAGAGCTGGGTTTTATTGGCCATGAATTTTTAAAGACTCATATGCTACCATAAGGAAGTGTGTATCTTGTCAACAATTTTCAGGGAGAATGAAAAAATATGCAATGCCATTCAACCTATATTTGTAGAACAACCATTTTCCTAATGGGGACTCGATGTCGTTGGACCAATAAATCCAAAATCAAGCAAAGGAAACATATATATCCTCACCGTTAGAGATTATTTTACAAAGTGGCTAGAACCAGTGGCATAAAAAAGGATGATTATGAAGAGTTGATTAAATTTCTCAAAGATAATATTTTGTGAAGTTTTGGTGTCCTAGAAAAATTCATCACTGATAATGGCTCGATTTTCATTAGCTCAAAATTTACATAATTCTATGGAGAATATGGGATTGTTATGGGGTAGTCATAAAATTATGATCCTCAAGGGAATGGTCTTGCATAATCCACTAGTAAGACACTTATTCAGATATTGAATAAAAATGTTGACAATAACCAAAATAATTAGCATTTAAATTTGACCGATGCATTGTGGGTGAGAAGAATGACTCCAAAAGATAGCACTAGGATGTCTCCATATACATTGGTTTATGGGAAAGAAGAAAAAATGCCAATTTGCCTTGAGCTAAATGCCTTGAATTTTGTAGTTAATACAGAGGATGAAAAATATAATTCACCTATGCAAAAGAGGGTCAACCAATTATTGAAATTGGAGGAAGAACAAAATAAAGCCCTGAATAGAACTTCTCAAAGACAACAAAGTATCAAAAGATATTTTGACTAGAATGCAACCATAAAGAGTTTTCAGAAGGGAGAACTGGTGTTACTATGGAACAAAGCTAAGGAGAAACCATCGATGCACACAAAATTCGAAGCACTCTATATTGTACCATACATCATTGAAAAAATCATGGGATTTAATTCTTGTATGCTCAAAGATATGAAGGGTAAAATGTTAATGCTGCCTGTTAATGGGAAACATTTGAAAGGTTTCTTCGCCTAAAATTTTCTCATTTCCTTGTACATAATTTTTCTTTTACTTAGTTTGTATATCCTTACCTTTTGACCCCATATCCCAATGGATGGAAGCACCTAGTCATGAATATTACGGATTCTTGACAACCCACAGGGGGTTATCATCCCACAGTTGGAGCTAGTTGTTGAGATCATTTATCATTTCCAGATTTTTCCTTCCCCGTTCTATTTTCCCAACTTATTTTTTCCATTTCTTTTCCCTCTTCTACATATCCCCTTGTTTCCCTCTTTCTTTTATCCCTTCTTCTATCCCTTTCTAGTTACCATACTTCATCACATTTCAGTAATCAACGGGTTTACAGATATTCATATCCATCCACTTTCCCACATTATAAGTCTGTTAATACAATAAGCCATTTTTTCAACTTCGTGGGTTTGCGGGTTCAATCCCTCATCCTCCAAGTTTCGCGATCTCCACTTTGCACCCAAAGTTCCATGATCTACATTGTGACCATCAGATTTTTCACAGGTGCCGAACCCCTAAGTATTTTATTTCTCCTGCATGCAAGTTCGACCGATCACCTTTCTACACTTAATATATTTTTGGTCAGCCATAAACACAGGTTCGTGGGTTCCCGGGTTGGCGGGTTCATGAAAAGCTCCATATTCAAAATTGCTCTCGTCTATCCCCGCCATTTTCTTGCTTTTCCCAATATGCATTAAGTGTTGTTTAATGCTAAAACATGTTGTGCATGCTCCAAAAAGATTATCATTAATGGTGAAAGGTTCGAGGAATTACTCATTAAATTGCATTAATTCTCCATTTTCCAAGGGATTATATTATCGTCATCTCTCTGAAAATATTTATTTCAAGTTATTATCCAACTGAAGAAATACTCCTGTCAACCTATGGCAGCAACACCTAAACAACAATTTTGTGGTGTTAATTAAAATATATTTGGTCATGAAGACCAACACTTTCATTGGTCTAGAGCATATTCATATTATTCCTCTCTTCCTGCACAAAAATATGTAATTTGGGTGCCTGGAATCGCTCGCGCTGGGTGCGTTCCTGAGGTTTTTGATTGTAAATAAATTGTTGCATGGTGTGTTGAGAAGTACGTGCCAAGCTAGAGAATTATACAACTCCAAGATCATTCTTCGATTTCCCTTTAACCACAAGTTTTTTGCAAGATGTCTAATGTTCCAGAGCTGACTCTTACCTTCAAAGGAGAAGACTGCATAGATTTTTTGAAGAAACATAGCAATGGGCTTGACCTCTTGCTTGAATATTTGGAGAAACATGCGTCTATTCCATAAGACATAGCCAGGATCCAGGTTGAGTCTTTCAAAAAAACCTATCGAGAAATTGCGTGGTTGTTTACTAGGTTGACATGTCAGGAAAGAACTGCTACTATCTCTTGCATGATTTTATAGTGAAAGAACATGCCATATTTGACTGGGGAAAATTGATTTCTATCGAAATATCATCCCAGTTATCATACTATAAAAATGAAAAAAAAATATTTTTGGCTTCCTATCTATTGTGTATCATTGTCAATTTCCAAACCTGACCGTAAGTAAGAGCGTGAATCATGAAATAGATCTAGTTACCTTCTGGTATCGGACACTATGGAGACATAATGCCCCTCTGTATTTTTATGAAGTCTATAATTATTTTGTCTCAGTCTTCAAAAGGTTGTTGTTGGGAGAAAATACTTCAAGGATATCTAACCAGGCTAACAGATACTTAGAGAAAAAATGATAGAACAAATGGAGAATCACAGTGTCATAAAGATATTCTGTTCCATAGAAAACCATTCTTTTTTCCCGTATCATGTATATGCCAAATTATTCATTACAGAGGTGGCAAGGCAATACAACTTATGGCTACATTTTTTTAATGAAAAACGAAAAAAGCAATTTATCCCCTTGCCATGGAAGATTGGAGATTTCATGTTTAGAAACATAAATAAAATTGACGAGTTTGCAAATCATTTCAACAATGTGAATTTAAAGTATGCAGGAAAGATAAAGGGCTTTGATCCTAATAAAATATTTGTAGAACATATTCTTTCGGTGGGATTCAATAATTTGTTCATCTAGACTATATTGAATGAAGAACAAGGTAACAACCAAAGTACTTCTATACATGATGCTGGTGACCTAGAAACAATACTAAATACTAATGATTTTTATAAGAAAAAGGGAAAGGGTCCCAGTGAAAGGAGCACATAGTCTCCAGTTGTTACTCCCAAAAATACCACATCCCGAAGAAATGCTCTAATGGCTCACCCAGTTAGAAAGGTTGTCAACAATAGTTCAAGTGGAGGGGGATAAAAGAATCCTCCCCTTGGGAAAATCAAGAGTTCACGTAAGCTCCCTATGAGAAAGAAAAGGAAGAATTTGGTGCAAGATGGAGAGGATAATCTTATAGAAAACGACATCCAAAGATTTTCCCTGGATGACATGGAGGTAGAGGTAGATATTAAGAAAATATTTGCCACAATTGAACAACCAAAAAATATGACTCAACAAAATTGTTTATTGGAAGTCGTTGCAAATGAGACCTTTAGTGAAGATGAATCCTTCACTTTTCAAAGTGTTGTTTTTGATAAGGAGTCTAAAAAGTGGATTGTAGAAAGAGGTGACCAGAAAAGTAAAAAGGGAAAGTCTCACTTAGAGGTCGACTTGAAGGACATGCGACCCTACCAAATTTATAAAATCCACAGGGAAACCGGGGAAGCTCTTGATGATTCTATTGATGGTCTGGAGGCTGAAAATTCTAAGTTAAAAGAAAGGATCAAAGAATTGGAAAATGCCTTAATGCCTCTTCCAATCTTGGCGAGTCCTTTGTCAATAGTTAAACCAACTACACCCACCATTAAGTTAAAAGGATATTCAAGTTTACTCATAACATTCCAATGTTATGTAGAGAAAAACATTAAAAAGAGAATTCCACTAATAACATAAGCATGAGAGGTATCAAAAAATATTGTTTCTTTCGGCTCAAGGGCACATGATTTTTATGAGTATTTGCAAGTTGATTTAAAGAATGAAGAAGGTTTCTACGCTGTTGTTGTCATGCCATTTGGAATTAAAGTCTCAAACATGATAGAATTGAAAAGAAGAGAAGATGATCTGCCTTCTCCAAGTCGAATTAAACAACTAAATGCTCGTTGGAAGGAAAAGATCAAGAATTTGAATAACATTGTCCAAGCATACAACGAAGCCATACTAAAAAGAGAAGAATTGTTCAAAAGACTCACAGAGATAGATCTGGCAAGAAACACTGATGAGGTACAAGACCCTAAGTTAATTCTCAATTCAATGTTTCTAACAAAGCAACAATTTGATGAAAAAGTTGAGATATTTAAGGGGTTACCAACTGAAAATTTTTATGGCATAGTTGAATATAATGAATAAGAGTTAGAAAATTGGTTGGTTGATTATTCTGCAAAAAATCAAGATATCGAAGAGGCAATACATGGAATTTCTCATGACTTAAGAGACTTGGAAGGATAATTATTCAATATTAAAATCAGACATGAAATAAATGTTGCGCCAATGAAAAACTACATCGAAGATTGGTTTAAAAAGGAAATTCACAAACTAACTAAATAAGTCCAAGAAGCAAAAATTGAGACAGTTCCTATAACCATCAATGAGGAAAATAAAAGGACAACAACAAGAAAGTGAATGAAGGAGGGAGACCATCATAGTGAGGTCATTCTAATCATATCTCGCTTTCTTTATCGGTTTTTTCATCTAGTTACTCTGCTTCTTTGACTAGAAAGGTTTAACCGAAATATGATAACTTCTTCCTGTTTTCTTTCCAGGTCTTGCTACTCTGTCATCACCCACCATATTCTTTCCACAAGTTACTTCTTGTTTATATTTGATTTATGGTCCGCGAGAGCCCCAATCCCAGTCCTAAGGACAAACACATTTAAATTTCAAGGCTTTGTAACATACTTTATATTTTTTTCAGAAATCCCAAGTGAACTATTTCATGATCAATTTCGACTGTATTTATAACTCTGATTTTTGAGTATAAAATATTTGAGATTGATTTATAATTATCTTTATTTGAGTTCCCCACATGTTTACTCTATTAAAGTTCTCTTATGCATGCATACCATCTTCTTTTATTTTATGGGATCATAAATATTTAGTTTAACTATGATGGATGTGAGGAAATTTTGTTTATCTTTTTCAAATATGTGATGTGTGAGGTTCCTGGTCATCTCTCAGGAACTCTCTTTAAAAACAAAACTTTTTATTTTACTGCAATCTTTATATTTTTTTGAATATCACGACAAACTTTCTCAAAGTCCTATATTATTTTTAAAATATAGAATTCCAAGAAAATATTGAAACAAAGAGGAGTGCCACCTCTATAAAAA
>SNQJ01S0141448.1:0-18768 GCA_010110895.2 Picea sitchensis
ATGTGTGTATGTGCAAGTGTTTGAAGGTGTTTATGATAGCAAAAAGATAGCTTTACAGTTAATGTACTAAAATCATAAACAGCAACTCTTCAAGCACAGTAGGATGCTCTTAAAACACCAGCAGCAAGTGATCTAACAGTGGACTAAGTGTAAGTGTCAATGCAAGCGTTTAGAGTGTGTTTGTAACAACAGTTAGGTAATAAACAGTGAAGGCATTTGCAAACACAGACAACAGCTCATTAAACTAGTTGATAAATGCACCTAAAACATATATAGTAAAAAGACCTAATAGCAGATTAGGTGCATGCAAGTGTTGAGATATGAGGTAACTCAGAAGACGACTCAGAAGACAAACATAATTACGAGTGAGATCACTTGTACATTCATGTCTAAACCATGAGCACAATGAGATATACGTCTAAAACATCTAAACTGTTACCACATGTAAATTTTAAACCATTAATCCATATGTGTTGTGTGATATGCCAGTAAAAGATTAGGACTTTTAAGATTATTAGATGCTTAAACAAAATGTGTATGACCCTTAGAATTGCTTGCAACTATTAAGATACGTTTGAGAGCTTAAGAGTTGAAGGGTTTAGAGCACTAGCATAGATGTCTAAGCTATCAAAACAGAAGCAAGATCAGCATATATGTAAGTAAGCAATCAATCTTCAAGCATAAACATATATGTGACTAACTTACTAACCAACTGTGGTGTATGTGAAGCAAAGATACTAACAGTGATATGACAGTGGCTGTAGGTACACACAGCAGCAAGAGCAAAGGAGGCCTACAGCAGCAAGGTAGGTGGTAGTGATTGTCTGTGACAAGCCAGGATAAGGCCCGTGAGCACAAGCTGTTCAGTAGCAAGTGAGCTCTAACAGACACTAGGCCGTGGGCTTAGAGCCTCTCCCAAGGTTGGCTTGGCAGTGAACAAGAGGGATTCAAGATGCTCCCCAACCGTGGGTTTTGAAATGATGTATTAGGATGAGCTTAAGCTAAAGACAAATCACTTTAAAACTATGCTAAGTTACACTAGGAAAAGGGAGCTTGAAGAACAATAAACTTAGCATGTAAGGAACAAGTAAAACTTCATCATCATATGCCAACCAAATAGCCTAGATAACTCACTAAGAATCTAGATCTAAAGCAATGATAAGAACAAGAGACTATCTAAGCATAAACCATGAAGAACAATAGCATATGAGATACCAAGAAAGGGGAACTACCTTAACAATGTAAATCTATCTAAGATGTTACAAACCTTTAGATTGATCTATAAAGAATGAAAGAATGAAAGAATGACTAGATCTAGGTTGTACTTCATTCTTTATTTATTTAAAATAAAATAAAAAAAAAAAAAAAAAAAAAAAAAAAAAAGGGAGAGATGTTACCCAAGCGAACTAGGGTGAAGCCTAGAAGCCTCAGAGGTGCTTTATCGACAAATGCTTCCAAGATGTGATGCCTGTTATATGCGACTTCAAGCCAAAACTATGGCGATATATCTTTTGCAAACCTGAAATAAATGATGGAAAATTTCTGTGTAAACACGGAAAATTCGATATGAAAGATAGATAAAGTTTGATTTTATGACCTCTCTAATACTAAAACAAGAGCTGAAAACCATGAAATGACAGGAGAAAAGTGGATGGCAAAGGAAAAAGGTTTGGAGTGTATAGAGAGCTCCAAGGAGGGACTCCTCTTGAATCCTTCCTCAAGTGAAACCCTTTGGGGCAGCTTGCAAAGTTAATTGAAACACACACGCAACATATGATAGATACCCTAGATAAACCTAAAGCGAAATACTTGCAAATCTTAGGTTATCTAAAATGATCATAAAACAACAAGGGAATACTCAAAACTATCTTACCCAGAGCAAACTACTTTGAACTCAAGATCTATCAGTATGAGCATATGAAACAAAAGTAGGGTGGCAATCACTTACCTCATGTGTAGACAGAAGAATACCAAAATTGCACCATATATCCTCAAAGCTTTTCTCATTACTGAAATGATGGAGCAATGAGATGGATGTAAGATGAAACAAGAAGATGGAAGCATGAGAAAATTCAGCATAATAGAGTTAGCAAGGGTGGTGAAAGAATGAGGGGAGGGTTCCTTTTACCTTACTGAGAGAGGCCAAAGGAGGAGGCTTGGATCAATGCAAGTGTTAGTTTGAGAGAGATTATGACAAATCAAGAGAGACCATCTAGGGTTTGAAAGCTAGATCTATGGTGTAGAAGAAATTAGAAGGTGTTGGGATCAAGCAAAGGGTGTGAGAGGCCAGAGTTGATGCCAAAGGAAGTGAGAGGTCCAAATAATTTTTAGAAAAATCATTTGTGGAGTTCAAGAGGGGGCGTAATTCCTCTTGGAGGGCCAAAAAAATTGGTCAAAATGAAGGAAAGGAAGAGAATTAATGAGAAAAATTGGTTGGGACCATTCTAGGAATTAAAGTGGGGGTCAAGAGGTCATAACTCATGAGAGGGGGCCCCAAATAAGTCACAACAACCTCCTGAAAAACGTCACTTTCCCTAGGAGGGTGTGAAAATTGAATGTAGAGGGTGGGTAAGAGGTTAGAAAAGGTTTAGAGTTAGGTTTTGGTAGAGGTTAGGTCTAAGTGAGTCTAGGAAGTACCACATGTGGGTGCCTTGTTTGGCGTTCGAGGATTAAAATTAAATGGTCCAAATAATTATTAGATTAATTTCCCCTAGGGCAAGAGGAAAAAATGGTCAAAAAGTCAATTAATAAGTTAAATTAAGTTAGGAAAAGGTTGGGAAGGGAGTTGGGTAGGTTGGGAGGGTGTCTTCTTGCCACTTTCCACCTTACATCCACTCATTAACTCAAAATTACAATAGTTTGTGATTTTTAATAAAATCTATAACCAATTAAAATTGTTGTTTTGCCCTAGCGACTCTAAGTGGACTTTGACATAGCAAAAATAATTAATTAATTTTGAAACTTGGCCGGTGGAGTTGTGAGTGCTATTCCATTCATTTTGACACAAATACCCTATCTTTCTCCCAAAGGCGAAGTTTTTACAATATTAAAGCTCAAAAAAATAATTAATTAATTAAATTTTAAATAATTTAATTAATTAAAAAAACAACAGACTCGACCGAGATTCATGAAACTTCAGACACTGCACGGCATGGTCATTTACAATAATCCTACAAAGGTTACTTTCGGTGAACGAGATCATCAGGCGCCTTCCACCACTTTGGGCTGACACGGGAGGGAAAACTCGGAAATTAGCGACTAGTTAGGCCACATTAACCTCACGAGTTAAAAAGCCACCGATGAAAGGAACTCCCACGATGTCACCATCCAAGATTACTGACCTAACTATGATCCATGCGGACTTATTACATTACTAACCCTAGAGAGTCTTGGACATCCGTTTACAAAATTTAAGTCTTGGTGTTTAAAAACACCAGTGAACCTGTTGTCTTGACATAGATAATCTTCATTATATGAGTTGACCTCCGTGCTAAGCGAGCGGTCAACACCCTAGGTAGAGCTACGCTACGTGTATCACAGGTGGGAGCGTCCTTGTCTTCTTATTGCAAAGGCTAAGTCCTTAACATCGTCCTGTCTCTGCCATCCCGGCAACCATCTAATGGGCTCTTATTTATGGAGGTCGAGCTAATCATATCCCCATGTGGTCCCACTTTGAAATTTTGTTCGTCCAGTATGGTCTTGCACATCAAAACTAAAGCCCTCCATGGGCTCATCCCAGGTCGGGATCATAGCAATGTCAATCATGTTTCATCATTAAATTTATCAAATACATGCATGAAATCCTAGCATATCATCTAAGAGTTCAAGACATTACACATATCTACTATACAAAGCTGAAGAAACCAGCGAGAACAACCCTATTGGGCTAGCACCCACAAGAAAAGGAGAAAGTTCCCTCGGAGGATCATTCAAGCCATGTTCAAGAAGTGATATGGTCTAGGGATGTCCGGTCATAGTAAAAACCAAGGGCATGTGTTGTCAGAGTGGAATACCCTTTGTTGGAGGTGAGTTGTACCCGTCATTGATGCACTTTTTTCCAAGCCCCTTTGTGCCTTTATTTTCATTTATTGTTTTCTTTCTTTTTCAAGGTCGACGAGGACCTTTGCCTTGGCGTGGTGACAGTGAGTGTTACTGGTATCTTAAGCGAAACTAAGGTCAGCTCATGATGAGACCCCTTTCCCTTGGCCACATCATCAAGGTCATTGCCACGGCGTGGTGACCAGGATAATGACAATGTCATCTGCTGGATACCTATGAACATAATGGAGCCTTTCATTGATGAGACCTCCCATCCCTCTTGGTTAGGTCTTGTTTCTTATTCTTCTTAGGGTCCCTTTAGTTTCTTATCAAGAGGCCTTTTATTGCCTTCGGGGATCCTGGTGAAGCATCTCTAGGTTTATTTCCTATGGCTTTTATATCTTTTACCAATTTGCTTTTACCCACACGGGCCTTTAGCCCCTTCTTCCCACCGGACAAAGGTGTAACCCAAAGGTCATCCTAATGGCGAACTAGGGGAATGGGATGGATGTGGGAGATATAAAAATAGAATGGTGGGAATGAGACGTGGCTCTAATTTGGTGGCTAACCAAATCCTATGAACACAAGCTTGTCACTTGGATTAATCACCCCAACAATGGTCAAGTGGATTAGTGTAGATCCAACGATTGCTCCAGTGAAAGGGGCCTAATGCATATATAAGAAGGAAGGGTTAGCAATGATCAAACATGACACATACCATGATACCTTGGACCAATTACCTCATGGAACAGGAGTCCTCTCGGTAGTCAAGCCGATGGTGATGGAAGGCATTCTGGCTGGCTTGTGGGACAAGTATGAATAAGAAGAAGGATGGGCCCTCGAGTTAAATACTTTCAAGTCAATATCGATCTCGGTACTCCATGTCTAGGACACATGGGCCTCAAGACATAATCTACTAGTTATCCCTAAAAAACGGGGATAACAGCATAGAAATACCCCTCAACCCATTTGTTCCCAATCTTTGTCTAACCATCCATATGAGGGTTATAATTGAGTACTTGTTAGATCCTAATACACAGAGGCGATGGGCAAATCTTCAATCCTGGGTGTGTCCCTTGAGGGCAAGTGAGGTTAAGGTGTTGTCACCTAATCCTCAACTCCTCCGTCCTAGGCCAACTCTAGCGAAGCCAAGGGGGTAGTCCTAACAAATATACTAGGCTTTTAAGCTAGAATCACGAAATTGAAATCTAGGGTTTATTGATTCTTCAAACCATTAACCATAAAATAGATAAAACATAAAACAAACATTCCACCCACCGATATATATATAATCAAATGAACATGTACTTGCATCAAAAGGATCTTGAGAGAGACAATTGTTAGGTGCAAGTTGCATTTTATAATAATATAACCACTTATGAAATGAAGCATTTCTTTGAATATATGAAGTTGAGTTGATGCCTTAATGAGAATGGGTGAAGCGTTAATAGTTCGAGTGTTTTGTTAGGGTAAATTAATGTTCAGTTAGTGAAATGGTTTGGCCCTCCTTGGAGGTTAACTCTTTGCTTGGAAACTTGCGGAGTGCTTTACCGAAACCCAAATGGTCTCACAGTAAAACTCACTCAAAGTCTTTGGATGTCCAAAGCGGGTGGGAAGCCCGAGGTCAGGAGGGGCCCGCCTTACTTCTCGAGGTCACTTCAAGTTTTCCCTTTTACATCAAATTAACAACCCGAGTTGTCCTAATTAAAACTATCAACGGCCGACCTGGTGATGTATGAACTTACTACGGCCCGGTCGAGCAATTTCGCAACTAGAAGGTTAGGTGCTTGGTAGGGAATTTGATTTATTTATTGACAAAAAATAAAAGTGTGAGATTAATTACTAAATCCGCACTGACCCGGGCCCTTTCGAGGTGTTGAGGGCGGTTTATTTTTCAACAAGAAATGAAATGTGTGACTAATTACTAAGTCCGCTCTGACCAGGCCCCTTTCGAGGGTGTTGAGGGGATGGTTTATTTGCCAATTGAAAATGCGGAAGTGAAACTAATCTAACAATTAGTATTCTACTTGCAGAATGGAAAATTTGGTCTAAGCTAAAAATTATGCAAAATTGACACAACCACCAAAACACCTCTCCCCCTGGGGGGTTTGAAGAGCGGTAACTTATAGGCTCCTTGATTTTATTATGATCTTTGTACAATGCTTATGGAAGTTACTTGTGACCATTCATTAGGGGGTCTGGCTTTAAAGTTTTACAAAGAACTATAAAGTAGAAATGGTGCCTCCAGGGGTCCCAGATGCCCCTAATCCGCTTAGAAGCGGTGAAATTTCCTTCCTACACTGTTAGATCAACCTGCACAAAACAGAACAACTTGAGGATAAAGATGCCCAAAAGAAACACTTTAGAAGTGTCTTGGGTTTATGAGTCAAACTCCAAAAAAATTCTAAGTTATTTTTGCAGAAATTAGAATAAGAATTTAACTAAGGAACTCAAACTAAAAAGCTAGTTTCCTTAGGGTCTTTTTGTTTTAAGCGACAATGTAATAGCACTTAGGTTTTCTAAATATAAACTTGAGAGATCTTTTAAGGTAAATCAAATTTCAGCCTTTATATTTGGAAACGAGGAAATGCTACAGAGTGACTTTCTTGAACTTAGATCTAGATTAAGATAACAAATTTATATAAGAACTCTAGATCTAATCTTTGAAACGACTTACTACTTAGATAAGAATGATTTGAAATATGAAATGTATGTCAGAGGTAAAACAACAAAAAAGTAACCAAAGCGATTTTAAAACTTATTGAGGGAAAGAGGAAGAGAGAAAAATTGTAGCCTTGAAGCCCTTGGGCAATGGAGTCACAGATGAGCTAGGAGGTTTAAGTCTTTTTAGATCTTTGAAGTTGTTGGAAGCTAGCAAGCTTCTTCACTACTCCAATCTATGAACATGTAAGTCTTAAAATCCTTGCACATAAACTTGTTGTAAAATGAGACTGTCACCTACATAGAAACTTGAGAGTATGTTAGTTAAACAAAACACACATACACATCAAAATCTCTAAATATATAAATGGACAAATAGAATATGACAAGCTAGACAAATCCTATACCTTCAAGATTATAACATCCCTTTGAAAGCTAAGATAACAAAATTTAGAGAAAATTAGACAAATATCACCTCATAGATTAAGCATAGATTGATATCAATTGTATCCACACACATGCATAGCACACCTTCTTGACCTCAAAAGTCTTTCTTTATTCACAAATTGAAAATATTACAATGATAAGTCTCTCTCAATCCAGCTCCAACTAGAAAATAAGAGGAAGAAGCTCTTTATTTATACCTACAAATGGGTGAAACCAGGGAGGTAGCATGGCCTCTTCAAGGAGGGTGCAACAAGTGTTGTGAATGAGGCTGCCAAGTGTGGAGAGTGGGCTACCACCTCTCCACACTCATCACAACTGTCCAATCTAAAGTCAAAGCAAGGAGAGGGCGTCACTTCTTTAACTTGTGGGCTGCCACCTCAAGGAGGCATCATCTCTCAAGGAGGAAGAAAAACTCTAATTACATGTGCAAATATCTCCAAAGATATGCCTTCAATCAAATACCAATCAAGTGATCTTGTACTTTACTTGACTCCTTCTTAAAACTTTGTTTAATTTTTCTCCAAATTTGTCCCCTTTATCTTTTTTATTTTTGACTTGGCTGATTTTTATTGAATTAAAAATGACCTTTTTGGGTTTTTAAGAGTAAAATCAATTTTTGGTGATAGAAAATCATAATTTTACTCAAGTAAGTGGGTAATTAGGTAACATGGGTGCTCTAGGTCCAAAAGTAAGCATCCCATGGCTTATTTGGTGCCAAAATACCACTTTTAAAGTATCTTTATTTTTTAATTAAAATTGTTTTTTTTTTTTTTTTTTATTAACTGAAAAAATTTAAAAATTCTAGGGGGGACTTATTACATTTCAGACTCTAGGAGGATGTTTAGCATGGTAATATACATGGACACTAGGCTTAGATCCATGCTCCAAGCCTAACCATGAGCATACTCCATTTCTGGAGGATTGAGTGAAAACTCATAAATTATAAATCGCAGCACGCTTGGCAAAATATAATTAGTAAGTGAAAAACACTCCAAAGTATAACTCCAGCAGAGTTTAAGGTGGCTAAGACCTTTACAAATTCGTGTCATACAGACTCTTATTACAATTTTTTATGGAAAATGTAGAGTAACAAATATTGGTCTTTTTAGTAGAATTTGAATTTTGAACTTCACGAATTTTGAACAAAGTGATGTTCAAACTTTGAAACTGCTAGGGAAATCCCATCCCTGGTACAGCTTGGTGGATACTTGAATTACTAGGAGTCAACTCATGCTGTCTGAGCGACTCACATGCAAAATGCAGGGAAATTTGTTGTCCTAATCGCTGGCAGTAGGGCGACACCATGGAATCTAAATACCTCCACGAAAAATAGCACACACTTACTGGGGTGCTGCTTGTACTCTAATGAAATCCGATAAGTGTGTGAACTTGGTCAACCAATCAACCACCACATAAATACAATCTCTACCCTACACCTTAGGTAAACACAGTGCAGAAATCCATTGAGATGACCTCCCATTTTGATTTTGTAATAGCGTGTGGTTGTAGTAGTCATGTTGGATGAGTATGCTCTGACTTGTTATGATGACAAGTCATGCATTCTCACATGCCACAACATGTCATCTTTGAGACCCTTCCATGAGAACCTCTCGATCTACCTATAAATTTTTAGAGTATCCAGGGTGTCCTACCAATGGTGTGTCATGAGAAGCCCTCAAAATTTTTTTCCTTGAGTGTGGACTCAAAAACCAAGTATATACGGTCTTTGAAGTAGATGATGTCATCCTGTACCATCATCCTAAATGTATTTGTTGTCCTTTAATCACATTTCCAAGACTTTGGGGCAGTGAGGCAAGATTGGCGTAACAAAGGGATGACATATCATTGTCACCTCAATAAGGAAACCCACTACGTTTAGGGAGTATGTTAAGATTACCCCAAGGGAGGCGTCCTAGTGACCTAAAGGGTTGATGAAGCTAAAGCAAGGATGCAAGAATACCCCCTCTCACTGGTCACAAAATTCAAAAGGTCTTTATGTCTTAAAGATGCTGACAAAAGTAAAAATAAAGTGTATACACTTGAGAACAAGACAACAAAGCAAAATATGGTAGTTTTCAAGTACAAAATGATGTTAGTGCTTACAATGAACCTTTGAAATATAAAAGGCTGGCTGATATAAAGTTGCAGCAATTTACCAGTTTACAACAACGATAAATGTTATGTAACAGCCACAAAAAATAGTGCTCAGAAATGCAAGAAAATACTATGAAAACTTGGCATTTATCAAATTAGATTGTTTAGCAATTATCACAAGCAATTTCCGAGTGAGTTAGATGTGAGTTATGTGGGTGTATGCAGCAAATTAGTATGGTTGTAGCAATAATTTGCAACAACTGACAGGTTAACTAATGAATTAATCTAGTTTAGAGTTAGTAGAAGTTAACTTAAGGCTTCAAGGAAGAGAGTTTGAGTGTTTGTTTGATCAATCATTCACTAAAGCAAGTGGACAAGTGCCTTTTGGGCTTATGGAGTCAACTCTTGACAACGGCAACAACTCTTAGAAAGAAATAGCAATGATAATACTTGTGAAAGGAAAAGAAGTGGATACAGAGGTGTTGGCTCTTCGAGGCCTCAAACATCCAAATCTTGAAGACAAATTCACTAGAGTAAGCACTTTTAGGCCCTAGTGAACTTTCCTTCCTTAGACTATTGAAAATATATTATGCAATGAGCAATTAGAATGAAGCTACTAGAGTTACTTTAGCACTTTAGGGCTCTAGTAGTCACTTCTAAACAAGGTGTACATGAGAATTTTAAACAAGTAGAAAATCTAGAGAGAAAGAAACAACTTATGTTTCTCTCATAGGGTTTGGCAAAACGTTTCCTTAATCTTCAATGTGAAATAAGTAAAATTTACCACAAGCATTTATTACATGAACAAATTGGATATTTTCTACTTACTTCATAAGAATAATCAAATGAAACCCTAGTTGAAGATCTTCCACCATGAAAAATAGCCAAGATACACCATAAAAGCCTCTCCAAGAAGATGCTTTTATAGTTATTTCAGCCAATAACCATTAAAGAGGCCGAAAATTTCAGTCCACACTTGTTTGTGATGAGGTTATGATGATAAAATGAAGTACTTTATCTCTATTTATACAAAACTTTGACCTTTATTAATTTTAGGTCAAATAAAAGGTGACAACCAATTTATTAAAATCAATTGACATAAATAAAATTAATTAATAACATCTAAAACATCTCCAAAGGGTGGCGTTGAGGCCTTAGGTGGAGCAGTTGGGCTCGAGTCTGAGGCAACAGCCTTGAAGAAGACCTAGATGATGCCCATGACTTAATCGATGCTTGCCTCCAAAATGTAAACCCCTAGCTGGACGTCAAAGGTCATGATGGTGATGTCCTAGGCTTTCAAAGGCCAACGTCTATGTGGAAGAGCAAGATCCCCCCCAGGTCTGGAGTACATCGGGGTGCCTCTAAAGGTGGCGTCCTTTCTTCCACAATTGCAAATGTCGATGTCTTCTTGCCCACAGTTTGGGGTTATAGCATCCATCTGTGGGCTTTATTATGAAGGTCTAAACTAATCATTCCCTCATGTGTACATCTCCATCAATAAAGGTCCTGCAACAATAACAAATTAAGCCCTCGAGGGTCCATAAGTCACAAGCATCATAACATATAAATCACATCCAATAATTAAATTACTTAAAAATGTGCATCATCCCTTTACCTGAACAAATGCTGAGCGTTGTGCAATTTAACAAGTCGGGGTTTGGAAAGATAATATGTCTTAGAACATCTATTGGGGTAATCCTCCTTAAGTTTGGGGTGTTTACAGGTGGGAATAATCCGAGGTCATGTAAGTATGAGGTGTAGGGTAGAGTGTTTGAGCATGGGGGTGCGGTGATGCTTGATGTAAGTGTGCACAGTAGGTGCCTTTGTAGAGAGCTGAGTTGCACCTTGGTAATAGATGCCATTGTTCCTATCCCATTTTACTGCCTTTTACTCTTTGCTTTATTATCTTTTGATCTTTTTATTTTTCGCTTCAAAGGGAAGAGTTGAGGTTATCACGGCAGTGACCAGTGGTGGCTGACATTATCCACAAACACTTCCTGCGGAATTGAGAAGGTTAAATGCGTATTAAGGACTACTTTTCTTACCCTATGCCACCAAGAGCCACTACAGTTTGGTCACAGAGATAGGTGGTAGTGTCATACCATACATGCCCATGGTCATAATAGATTCGACTCGTGATGAGACCTCCTATCCACAACTAGTACCTTAGGTGTTTATTTATCTTTATGGGTTCCCTTTTTCTTACTAAGAATCCTTTCACTACTTTCTCTAGGGATCCACAGGTGAAGCATCTCAAAGGTTTTAATGGCCCAGCTTTAAATCTTTTCCGACTACTTTTACCCTCGGGCCTTTAGCCCCTTCTTCCCACCAGGGCAAGGTACAACCCTTCCTAGTGTAGCCAATCCCAATGCCGAAAAAGGTAGAAGGGGATGAGAGAAATAAAAAGATGGAAAGTGGAAGGTAAGTATGGATGGAACGGACAATGACCTTTCACAGTCCCACCTAGTGGAAAGCCATCCCTAAAGGGAGATCAACTTCCTAGGGCACCATGTCACCCTTCCAGGTATGAACAATTCAAATAGCATAATTTCCAAGCAGAAGTCATGAAATGAAGGAGGGTACCTTGTCCCCCACCTCTTGATGAAGAGGTCGGGGAACCTAGAGTAGTCTAGCTATCCCCACTGGACTATAGTCTCAAGCAACTTGGGGACAAAGTAACCCAGAAGACACTTCCTAAACATAACATTCCTGATACTTGAGTTGACTTTGTGTGAAAAGGGTAACTCAATGAAAGAAAAGAAAGGTGAGTTAAAGTTAAGAGTTAACCCTAGGGGTTAACTAACTCTATAATGAATATTTGGAGCTATAAAGGGAAAGGGCAAGGCCTTCCTAAACATAACATTCTATTACTGAGTTGACTTTGTGTGAAAAAGGGTAACTCAATGAAAGAAAAGAAAAGGTGAGTTAAAGTTAAGAGTTAACCCTAGGGGTTAACTAACTCAACAGATGAATAGACTGGAGCTATAAAGGAAAGGGCAAGGCGCACTCCTAAGGCATTCTGGATTATTATCTTATTTTGCATTGGAGCTCTTAAGCACAAGCAGTTTTGAGGGTTTTGAGTCTAAAACCCTAGAGATCAACTCGATGGTGAAAGATTCCACCTTTCTTGATCCAGGCTTGGTCCCAGAGGTGAAATAATCCTCCCACACCATTCTACAATGTTGCAGGGGTTCGATCTGGAGAAAGGAGGGGGCTTCTTGGCAAAGGAGCGTCTAGGTTTTCTTCGTATGGTCCCTAGCATCATTTATGGTCTATTTCGAAGGAGGTTATCCTAGCAGTTTATTTCCTGGAGCTTGGCACGAGTTGGAGGAGAGGGGCACATTGCAAGAAGTGGTTTTCATTGTTTACTGGCCCGAATCTTCATAATAGATTGTCTTGAGATTTCATCAACTTGTTTGTATTGGCCCAATCTACTATTGTGGAGAGTTTGGTGGCAGTTGGAGGATCCTAGAGGGGAGAACGAAATCTCATTGATTCAGTCAAACCAGGAGGGCGCAAACCAGTAGGGGGTTTGCTCAGTTAGAGGAGCAAAACTTCTTCGTTCAGCTTGAAACTTGGCCAGGGGGTTCCTACTAGCCCGATCTACATTCCGGGAGAGTTTGGAGGTATTTGGAGCTCAGAAAGAGGAGGGCCGAAACTTGAGAGTTCATCAGCAGCCAGAGCAGTGCGCAACTCAGCCAATTGGAGGGGTTTTGCAGTATATTGACTGGGTTCTCTTATCTTCAGTCTTATCTTGCATGCTAGGAGCCTTTGGAGGCTTGGATCTCTTCTCAAACAGCCTTTGGGAAGCTATTATCTTGTATTGCTTATTATTGTATCAGTTGGCAACCCATTTTGATATTATTGGGGTTTTTCTTCCAGATCTGCAAATCTCTTGTGCAAAGGATCTTCCTACTATCTAAATAAAGGTCAGATCTAACATTATTGGTATTATACTGGTGTTCTTTGTGTATCTTGTCTTGTTTATGATTATATGCTTCAGATCTATTATTCCATTGTTTAATCAACATCAAGTAAACCCTTAATGCGCAACTTCATGAGTAAACCTACAAATACATAAGCAAACATAACAAACAGTCAGCAATTAGTGTTCCAAGCAAACAAATTTGGCTTGGGAACATTACAAATTCAATGCAACATATTCAAGTGCTTCAAGAATCAGAGTGACACATACCATGATACCCGGACTCATTACCTCATAGAGCAAGACTTACTGCTACTTCAAGATCATGCTGGTGGGATGGATACTGTTGTTGCTGATAAATAGGTTGCACTGAAGAAAAGAGGGGCCCTCCGGGGCCATGCTCAAGTCATCGGGCTCTCGGTACTCCATGTCTAGGACCTATGGGCTTCGAGACATGATCTCCTTAGTTATCCCTAGGGTAGGGGATAACAGTGACCATCCATCAACTCACAAGCAAACTTATTCTTGGAATATTCCACCAGAAAGTGGGATTTCCAATCGGCTGAAACCTCCATAAGGGAACATGTTGTCGGTTTCCTGGAAAGGGCATCAACAACAATATTTTTCTTGCCCTTTACATAATCTATGTCAAAATCATACGCCTGTATTTTGTTGACCCACTTCTATTGCCTCTCATTCAAATCCTTTTGTTCCAGGAAATATCGCAAATTGTTGTGGTCAGTCCTAACCACAAATCATCCACCTACCAAATACTATCTGAACTTCCCCAAAGCATGCACAATGACGAGCATCTCTTTGTCGTAGATGGAGTAGAGTCTCTCTGGTCCCCTGAGTTTCTGACTCTAAAATGCTATCAGATGTCTATTCTACATCAAGACTGCTCCAATACCCTTACTCGAAGCATCACACTCAAGCACAAAGGGCTGAGTGAAATCAGGAAGTGCCAATATTGGACAAGTGATCGTCACCTTGTTGAGCTTGTCGAATGCCTTATGAGATTGCTCTGTCCACCTAAATGCCCCTTCCTTAGTGAGATTTGTTAGGGGTGCACCCAACTCTGAAAATCCCTTAACCAAACGCCTATAATAAGTGCACAATCCAAAGAATGCATGCAACTCTATAAGGGTCGTGGGCGGTGGCCAATCCAATATGGCTTGGATCTTCTCCTGATGTACCTGCACTCCCTGCGCACTGATCACATGGCCCAAATATGAATCTTTGTCATGACAAACTCGCATTTTGTCGCCTTGGCAAACAATGATTGCTCCCCCATAATGCCCAATACCTCATCTAACTGCCTCAAGTGATCCTCCCATGTCCTGTTGTATATAAGGAGGTCATCAAAGAACACTAATAGAATCTTCTGCAACTGCTTGTTGAAGATGTGGTTCATGCAAGACCGAAAAGTGCCAGGTGCGTTGGTCAACCCAAAAGGCATGACCAAGAACTCGTAGTACCCATAATAACACCTAAAAGCAGTCTTGTGAACATCCTGCTCCCTAACCCTGATCTGATGGTATCCAGATCGAAGATCAATCTTTGAGAAGTACACAGCCCCATGCAACTCATCCAATAGCCCATCGATCCTGGGAATAGGATACATGTTCTTGATTGTCTTCTTATTCAAGGCCTTGTAATCAATACATATCTTTGTAGTTTTGCCCTTGTTCTTAACCAAGACTACTGAAAAGGCGAATGGACTAAAACTAGGCTTGATATGTACCATTTCTAACAACTCCTTGATGGTCTTCTCTATTTCATCCTTGAACTTCTTTGAGTGCCTGTAAGGGGTAGTGATCACTAGTTTTGCCCCTTCTTCTAACTCAACGATGTGCTCAAAGCCCCTATCAGGAGGTCTCCCTGGAGGAATCTCTCCAAAAACACAGTCATGTTTGCTCAACAATGATTGAATGTCTGCATGATATAGGCTTCTTGGACGTAATCAGACACTCTGTTGCACAAGCTACATCTCCATGCCCAAATATGCTCTCCCTCCGCTTGGCTGAAACAATCCTAGGAGCACCATTGGACATGCGCCTCAAAACCACCTTCTTACCATCCATTGCCCTGAATTCCAACTCCATTGCTTGGTAGTTGACAGAATGCTTTCCCAAGGAAATAAGCCACTGAACACCCAAGATTACTAGTGTATGCCAACTCAACAACATAAAATCCATTTGTCACAATGTAGTTTCCCAACGTCACGTCCAATCGCGGAACCCTCTGTGTGCATGACATACTACACCCACTAGCTACCACTACATCAAATCCCTCAAAGTCTTCTGTAGGAATGCCTCTCCTAGCCACCAAAGTTGAGTCAATAAAATTGTGGGTTGCCCCACTGTCAATAAAAGTTGTGACACGTTGTCCCTGTAATAATCCACGGATCTTGAAACTGTGAAATATAGGAACACCTGATAGAGTGGCAATAGTCCCACCCTTAGCCTCCATATGTGGTTGTTCATCATCTGTATTACTATGCTTGCCGCCATGAGCCTATCCTACCTCCTCTTCCCCATCATTATCTGAAAGCACTTCTATGTAATGCACCTTACCCTTTCCCATGCACCTGTGATCCGGTTCCCAAGGCTCTTTACAACCGAAACATAGTTTCTTCCTTCTCAACTCTTTACGAGCCTCATCATCTAACCTATCTCTCCCGATCCTCTCTTTCTAGAAAGGTTTCTTGTCTTTGTTTTTCTGAGGAAGGAAAGGTTTGGGAGAAAATTTATTCTTTCGGATTACGTACTCCATGTCTCGTGTCCTACTGATGGCATCCTATAGAGATCCTGGTTTGAAGGCCTTAACCCAACCACGCAGGGGTTCAGCTAGTCCTTCGATGAAAAGCATAATCAGCCTGTGCTCTGACACATCCGTCACCATGACTGCGGTCTTCTGAAACTCTGAAATGTAAGCATCTGTTGTCCCACTCTGCCTAAGCTGTGCCAGCTCCCTGAAATGCAACTATAAGGTAATGCTAGCATGAAGTAATCCTCTCCAGTCCATAAGGTAAGGTAATCCTTCTTATCAAACCAGTCCATAAGCCTCTGTGTGAAGTCCAAATATAAGGTAATGCTAGCATGCCCCAACGTGACTAGCCCATGGTACCACCACTCATGGGCCTCTCCATCCAAGTGCAAAGTAGCATACTTGATGACCTTTCTCTTCGTCATGGGGTTGAGTTGGAAATATGTATCCAACTTCTGAAGCCAAGCTCTGACAATGCATTTGCTAGAGCCATCAAAGTAAAGGATAGATAATTTTCCAACCTTCCGTTGAAGCTTCCAATTCTGTGGGCCCCTGTTGTAATCCCTTGGCCTATTTTTGTACTTGATGGTACAAAAATCCTACAAAGACGTGGCTGCCTAAAACTTATCACCAAGAGTCTGATACTCCCTCAAATAATCAGTAAAATCTTCCCCTTGTCTTTGATGTCCCCGATTTCCAGCTTGTTATCCTTCCAAGAACGGAGGCATGTGAGGTCTAGGAGTCACTCTACTAGTAGTCCCAATGTTATTCCGTGTAGGGACATGAGTCTTGCTCCTATTATCGCACAATTTGTACTTTCCCAAAGCCCAAGGCAAGTGGATGCAAGATTGGCGTAACAGGAGGTGACCTATCACTGTCACCTTAATAGGAAACCTCTTTTTGTTTAGGAGTATATCAAAGTTACTCCAAGGGAGACGTCCCCAGCGACCTAAAGGGATGATAAGACCAAGGCAAGGATGCAAGAAATCCCCTTCTCACTGGTCACTCAAGTCAAAAAGGTTCTTAAGGTTTTCAAGGGATGAAGCGATGGTAAAATGGAGTGTACCTGCCCAAAACAAGACAACAAAGAAAATATGGCAGCTTTCAAGTACAAAATATGATGTTAGCGCTTCTTAAGACCATGAACCTTCAAAAATAGGCTTAGCTGATATAAATTTGCAGCAATGTAATAATTTACAACAGCAATGAGTATTTTGTAACAACCACAAGAATTATGCCTTGAAATTGCTTGAAAAGGACAAAAAGAAATAGTTTTAACTATGTAGAATGATAATAAATTGTCACAAGCAAATTTGGCAATGTCTAGCTAGCATTTAATGTCACTTTTGTAGAGAATTTGCTGCATTTAGATGGCTGTAGCAATCTTTTATAACAGCAGCAAAATCTAGTGCTCAAAATTGCAAGGAAACACCATGTAAACTTAGCATTTATCTAGTAGATTGATGGGCAATTGTCACAAGCAATTTTTGGGTGAACTAGGTGCAAGTTATGTAGGTGAATGCAGCAAATTAGCATGAATTAGTATGGCTGTAGCAATGATTTGCAACAGCAGCAAGTTAGCTAAGGAATTAGTCCAGTTTGGAGTTAGTAAGAGTTAGCACAAGCTTCAAGGAGAAAGATTTGAGTGTTTGTTTGATCAATCATTCACTATAGTGAGTAGACTAGTGCCTTTTAGGGTTTATGGAGTCAACATTAGCAGCGGAAAAACTTGGAGAAAAGTAGCAATGATAATACTTTGTCTAAGGAGAAGGGATGGATGGATGGAGGAGGTGTTGGTAGCCCAAGGTCTTGTTATCGCGCAATTTGTACTTGCCCAAAGCCAAAGGCAAGTGGATGCTTAATTGGCATAACAAGGAGGATGTCCTATCACTGTCACCTTAATAGGACACCTCTTTCTATTTAGGAGTAGTACACCAGGGGAGACGTCCCCAGTGACCTGGGGGTTTTGAGAAGGCTAAGGTTAAAGCTATGAGAAAGTCCCACCCCTCTCACAGGTCACTCAGATTAGAAGTTCCAAGGCTTTATTGAGATGAAGCAAAAGATGATTTAAGTGTACCTACCCAGAACAAGACAACAAGCAGAAAAGAAATGTCATTTGCAAGTACCATATGATGTCAGTGCTTCATAAAACCATGAATACTTGAAAGATAAACAAGCTGATGTAAAACTGAAGCAATATAAAAATATATAACAGCAATGTATATTTAGCAACAGCAACACAATTATGCCTCAATAATGCTTCAAAAAAGACAAGAAATGATAGCCTAAAATTGACAAAATGATAATAGTTGTCAAAAGCAATAATGGCAATTTATAATCAGCTTTTAATCTTGCTTTTAGGAGGAATTTGTTGTTGTTGTAGATGGTTGTAGCAATCTTTTGCAACAGCAGCAAATTAGTTAGTGAGTTAGTCTAGTCTAGAGTTAGAAAGAGTTAGTAAAAGTCTTAGGGAAGATGGTTTAAGAGTTGTTTTGGTCAATCAATCACTTGGAAGGAGTGAACTAGTGCCTTTTTAGGGTAATGGAGTCAAAGTTTGCAGCGGCAATTCTTAGAGGAAAAAACAAATGATAATAGGTGATCTAAAGGGATGAGTAAGATGATTGAGGTGTTAGTAACCTAAGGCCTCAATTTCTAAAACCCTAGAAGGAAAAAATGCTAGAAAGTTGGTAACCCTAGGCCCTGGCGATTTCCTTCTTCCTTAGATCAAGCTTGAAATAAAATATACGAAGTTAATGAAGCAATGCTACTAGAGTGCTACAAAAGTAGGGCTCTAGAGTATTCCTCAAAAGAGATGTTTTCTAGCAAAATCAAGT
>SNQJ01S0141448.1:18778-36512 GCA_010110895.2 Picea sitchensis
AATTGAAGGAGACGTCCTAGGCCTAGTTGATTCTACACCTAGGGTTTTGACTTTTAGGGTTTGAAGAGCCTTGCTCTTGCAACACTTTTCACCCTTAGATTTGTGTTTTAAAACTAGCCGTTTTGCCAAGAATATTTAAAGAAAGAGGGAAGAGCATGAGGCCTTGCTTAAGCAACACCGGAATGAGCCTCCTCCCCTTAGGGTTTTGATTCTAGGGCCCTGCCATGGCAGCACAATAGAACCTAACTCTCTAGTCTTTAGATTTAGATCCTCCCGTGACCTTGCCCTTGCTTTTGACTCCATAATACCCTAAGGTACTGGTTTATCTCTCCAACGTTGAGCTTGTTGTGCCAAAACAACCTTTCAAAACCTTCAAATTTGAAACCCTAACTAACCCTAACGTCTACTAACCCTCAAATTAATGATGACGTCATGCCTTTTTTGAGCTTTTGCTTGATAGAAAACACTGTGGCATAGCCATCCCATGATAGACATTGATGTATTGATAAAATTCATTGGCTTATTTGCAAAACGTTGACCTCTTTGTCTATGATACCAACCCTAGAAGAAAGCTGACGTCACCTCTAGTATACTTGACGCAACAACTCTGTCATATATGGGCATTTAATGATATTTAACGCATTGAGTTAATTCAAGGATTGATCACTTTTATTGGATGCTATATCATTCTGATATTTATTGAGAAGTAATATTATAAGCCATTGTCATTATTGCAAACATTGACTTCGTCAATATTTACTGCTGTTTGTGCTCATATACATTGAATGTTGATAGTCCTTGATTTATGAAGTATTAACCACTACTGCATGTACTAGTGTTATTGTTGTCTTGTCTCGCAAACGGGTGCTTATTCTGTGGTATTTCTTCATTTTGACTATCTTCTTGGCGGTAATCTGTGAAAGGGAAAAATTGCCTTAATCCTTTAAGCCTTTACCTTTCAAAACCCCAGATTGCCAGGGACGTCTCCCTTGGGCTTAGCCACCCTAAACAGAAAGAGCCCCCCATCGAGGTGACAGTGGGTGGGGAAGCTCCTGTCACGCCAGTTTGACCTTTACTCTTCAGCTACTTGACCTAAACTACAAACTGAGCGATAACATGCGTAACTATGTGTCAGGATAGCAGAAGGCATGGATTAAGTGGTTTCATTTAGGAGAGCATTGCGACAACACCACTTATCATATGTCCATTGGCATGGCCTCGTTCCGAGCATTGTATGGTTATGATGCTCCTTCATTTGTGGATTTGGTGTTTGGGAATAGCAGGGCCCCCAAAGTCAAGGATTGGATTTAGGAGAGTCAGGATATCCTTAAGACTCTCACGGATAACTTGCAGGCTACCTAGAACCAACAAACGATTTATGCAAACAAGCACAAGGTGTTGAGATTGTAGCAAGGAAGGTCTTCCATCATCATTACAATGTCCTAGGATGATGGAGGACAATGAAACTTAGGCTAAGTCAATTAATTAAATATTTTTCTAAGTCTAACTGAGGAAAAGCACTGTTGATATGTTATAATCTTCAGTTGACTTTATTGAGTACTTTTTCTAAAGTTAAAGTGAAAAATAATTTAAGTTGTGGTCTTTTAATCTTGACCATTGATCTCATCATGAGGGCGAGGGTTGATCTCAACCCTCAATCCTTTTGGAGATTAGGGTTTCACTTGCTCAATGAAGAATAAAGAGATTGGTTGGGCTAAGAGGCCGCACAAGGAGAAGGAGAGATCAATCTACAGAGAGATTGATTGCAGATTTGAGTGTGAGGGTTTGCAAGGAGACAGAGGAGGACTCATCAAGCATATTGGCACACACATCTTCAGCATTTGCAGAGGACTTTATCTCAGATCTGAGGGCTGCCATACCAAGTGATGCAACACCCACGTAGACAGTCGTACGATATTGCGCAGAGGCTTATGCAGCGGTCTCATCAGGCACGTTTTACTTCATGGATTTGTAGAGAGGGGCTGTACAAGTGTTGGGGAAGAGTTTGGCTGAGCAGTTTGCTTGGTATTTGGCTGGGCTGATTTGTATTGTAAGAGAACTCTATATTTCCTTGATGAATAATAATAAAATCTCAGATCTGTTGCACTGGTTTTCTCACCTTGGGTTTTTCCGAGGACTATTGTCCAAAAATAAGTGTGTACTTGTGATGTGATTGCTGTCTACTTTACTTTCAGTTCCTGGACATTTATTTTTTGCCGTGTATTTATTTTATTGTGAAGAAAACCCTGAATAATCAGTTAAAAGTAAATTAATTGGTTTAAAGTGTACTGGGTTTTGAGAAAATTCACACAAGGTAGGGTGCAATTTTGAGATTGGAGACTTGGTTTTCTTGAGGTTGCAGCCATACAAACAATCTTCATTGAAGAAAAGTGGTGCAGAAAAGTTGAAACCACGTTTTTATGGTCCCTACAGGATAGTTAGGAGAGTTGGGGAAGTAGCTTATGAGCTTGAGCTACCAGAGGGCAGCAAGATTCATAATGTTTTTCATGTATCATGCCTCAAGAAGGCATTGGGGCAACATGTCACTTCTTCAGTAGATTTGCCCCCATTAGATGAGGAGGGTCAGTTGGTATTGATTCTTGAGGAGGTTCTAGATGTTAGGGAGAGAAAGTTGAAGAGCAAAGTGATCGGGGAGTATCTTATTGGGTGGAGAGACTTGCCAGTAGAGGATGCTACGTAGGAAGGAGATCAGAATTTGCAGCACCCTAGTTTGCAGTTGCTTGAGGACAAGCAATCTCGAGAAGAGAGGACTGTAATGTCCCTTTCCGAGTGATCACTCTAGGAGGATGACTTAATAGCCTATCTAATTCCCGTAGGCTATAGTTGGAGAAAAAGGGAATTAATTGATTTAATTATTTAATGTCATTTGAGTGAAAAAACAACATTTGAAAATGATATTGAGTAATTAAATTAATAAAAGGTGTTATAAAGTGATTTTGGAGGAAATATTAAAGATAAATTAAAGTCACTTTTATATTATTTAATTGAGGGGGAAAAAGATAGAAAGGGTATAAAGAAGAGATAGGGGCTCATTCCCTCATTATGCATGATTATTTTTATCTAATCGATTTAGATGGCTCTTGTGGCTTTTGAGGGTTTGGGGTTGAAAGCCTTGTGTAGATTGGTTTCGGTGGTGAAACGAATCCACCCTATCTGGTCAAGAAGGGGAGATTACTCAGATCTCTCACTTGGATTCACTGCAGGAGGAAGCTTCATCATTTTTGTTAAGTTGTAGGTGTTTGCAGCAGATTGTGAGTGTTGTTGGAGGCCATACCCTTTGTGGCAGTTTGTGGTGTGCCCAAGAAAGGTCCAGCCATCCATTTGCAGCTGTTAGAGCCTGTAGCAGAAGCCGTATTCCATTATTATCAGATTGTGGCATCAAGAAAGAGGTTGAACCCTAGCTGGCAGTTCGTGGATAGCAGAAGAGAGGCAGCTTGTTCCTTTGCTGTTCGTGGGGGTCACTACTGGAGGTTGCAACCTCATTTGCAGCATCGTGGGGTTTCCATAAGGAGGGCGAACCTCTATTACAGCCAAGAAACTCTCAAAAAGGAGCCCGTACACTCTCCAAAACAGGGCCGTATTAGTTCAGCAGTTTATGACATTAAATAAAGGGGCCATCTCAATGAAATAAAGCAGTCGGTGTTCAAGAATAGCTACAGGTTAGATTGTAGATGATTTCTGAGTTGTAAGTGCTGATACCTATTGCTGTTATAGCAGAATGACTGTGGCTGTTAGCTTTTACATTAAATATAAGTGCTGCATTTTGTGTTCTTTACATTAAAATCTTTGTATGTGCCATAGCTATTGTAAATCTGTTGTGAAATTATGAGAAGAAGAGATCTGAAATTCTATCAAAAACAAATAACACAAAACATATCAGCTGTGAACTGTTTGACGAAGGTTCTGAACCAAAACAAAGCATTAAACACATGAGCAATAACACAAAGAGATCAAACTGTTTGACAAAAGTCCTGTACCAAATAAACATAAAACATAACAGCAGTCAGTAAGGGGGATCTTACATCATGTTAGGCCACAATCCTTTTCTAAGGTGACACATAGCTGCCGCCTACTTTCCTTTTGGTTTAGGTGTTCCACCAACAAGGGATTTTACCTATTGACTGCTGATTCTTTTACTATAAACACAATTTTTGGAGACCTCCTAGGTGTAGCGCTCTTCAAATCAGGTCACAGTCAAGCCTTGAGGCTCTTCATGCTCCCCAAACAGAGTACAAACAGTGCTGCCAAAGGTGGAGTAGTCACCATGTTGCTGATATGAATACTGTAGGCAGTGCTCAGGATGGAGTTTAACTGCTGATTAAGTGCTGAAGGCAACTTGCTGGGAAGTGCACTATGCCTCCAATATCTGCTGCTGAGAATAGCTGAAAATATTACAAGTATCAGCACCTTTCTTTACTGCTGTTATGAGATGAAAATATGCTTCCTTACTGCTGTTAGTAACTTGAAAACCCTTCAGAACCAGCAACCACACTCTTTGCAAGTACACTGTATTCAATGTGAACAATTTTTTTTTTGGAAGGGACTTTGGAAGACAAATCTCATGCTACAAGGGAAGTGCACTATGCCTCCAATATCTGCTGCTGAGAATAGCTGAACAGTGAAAATATTACAAGTATCAGCACCTTCCTTTACTGCTGTTATGAGATGAAAATATGCTTCCTTACAGCTGTTAGTAACTTGAAAACTCTTCAGAACCAGCAACCACACTCTTTGCAAGTACACTGTATTCAATGTGAGCAATTTTTTTTTGGAAGGGACTTTGGAAGACAAATCTCATGCTATAAGGCCAGCCTACCACTGATATCACCTTCTACGGCCATGGACTCTTGCTCTTCTGCTTGCTCCAGACCTTGCTTGATGACAGTATATTCCTCAGAACAACCAGCAGAACGATACTCAATGTCACTGTATTCCATCAAGATAAAATATTAAAACAAGTCAACAAATTTTCTCTAAGCTTTAGATTATGTTTGCCAAGGACAGTCATATATCCTTTAGACATTTGCAGCACTGCTTCATGTAGATGTGCTTGCCTAGCAGCCCTTGTTACATCTTGATCTGCCTCTAGAATCACCACTTTCATCCATGTTAAGAGGTGAGCCCTCTATTCTCTCAGATGTAGGAAGTCCTCCAGATCAGCTCTTAGCAACCTATATCCAGATCTATTCAACAGATATTCCAGGCCTTCTAAACTGCATGTCTGTAGGTGAATGAAGAGTTATATGTGCTGCTTACCACCTCCTTCAAGGTTCAGTGCCGTGTGCAAAGTTGCAAATTAACTGCTGTTTTATTCTGAGTGCTGAACATGACACATTCTTAAGGAAACATACAGCTGACTGTGAACTACCTCGAACAGAGCCCTTTTACTGCTAGTTGCTTGGGTAAGCCTTTTTAGGGCTGGGAATAATGCTATTGAGTTGGCTGATTACTGCCCCAAAGAACACATTCCAAACTGCTTCTGATCTTGCACACAATGGACCAGAAATGGAAGATTTATTGGCTTACAAGTTACAACTGTGCTGGGTGTGATGCATGTGCTTCAATGCTTGCCCAACAAAATCAACCTGCCTTCTTTACCCTCACAACAGTGTCAAATAGTCCTCAGCTGGTGCACTTTCTGCTGGAAAGAATGTCCCAAAATGCTCATGCATTTTGAGGGGTAACAAGGGGCAATAATCGCTCGCTTGTATATCGCTACCTTATGTGGTCATGCGACTACAACTTATAGGGGACGTAAATAGGAGAAAATTCACTCTAGAAGCCAAATTTGCCCTCATAGGCTAGGCCAGTGTTCCCATGTAAGGTTGTAGTGTTGCCAAAATTATGTTAATGACAAAGTCTTAGTTACTGGACCCAGTCAGGTAGATCAGGAACCAATGGTTCAGTCCAACTTGCCACCCAATTTGGGTTGGTTCAGCTTGGAACTACTCGGACCGAATGTTGATTAGTCAAATTTGGGTGAAACTAGTTTGATCCAGTTGACCCAACCAAAACCCAGTTGACCTAACTAAGACCCGGAAAACCCACAGGTCTTACCCATTTGACTCGCCACTTTGACTAGTTTGAGTTGCTTGAGGGGTTTATAAATTTTGTTTTTGGTAATTTGGAGCTCATTTTTCACAGTTTTTCCTTGGTAGGTTTGACAAGGATGATGCTGATGTAACCTTTGATTGGATTGCTAAGTAAGGGCTAGGATGCCCAAGAGCCATTATATTTAGAGGATGAATTAATGTGGTTGGAGAAAACTACTGGGGCAAGGAAGGGTCATGAGTGCCTTCTATTGGCAACCTGGAACTCATTCCTAGGTTTCCATATTTATTATGTATTATCAGTTTTTGATTTTAGATTTGACTTTTGAGACTTGATCAACTGAATTTTGCTCATTTTGGTTCATGACTTCATGACAACTTTGATGTATGTTGATATGATCATATGCTATATAATTGGATATGTTTGCATTATATTCGAAATTTCAATGTTATATTTCATGTTTAATCTAAATCCAATGAAAAAAAATATTTTTCATGATTTTTTTTCTTTGCCAAGTCATGGTCGGGTTGATTGGTGAGTCTTGGTCAAGTCTCGAGTCAAGTTTGATTGGTGGGCCAAAACAAGTCCTGGGTCGAGTCTAGTGATTTTGGCCAAAATCACCAAAAATTTCCTTAAGTGGGCCAATAAACTATTTGAACATGTCGCTTTCATTTTATGGAGAAACTCCCCAAGTATACAATAAATAAACTGAATGTAGATGAGGAGGTTATTTATGCATCTTATGTGGAGCAATCTAGGCATGTTTGAAATTTGAATTGATGTATATGGATAGTCCAATGGCTCCCTTCAAGTTCCCTCTTGCTGGCTTGTTGCCCTCTTTTAAAACTATTGTTTTGCAACAACCAACTTCTTTTTGCCTTGAGAGTGTATTTTGGTTTGTCTCCTTTTTTCACAAGATCTGTACTTTTAGTGATCCAACTACAGGCTGAAGAGATTTCTTACTTGGCCCTTCGTTCCTTTGAGGAGATTGCCTCCATGGATCTCCTAGGGTGAAGATAGTGTTGGTTGTTAGAGGCTTCTTCTCTCCTTTAGTCCAGAAACAACTCTATCGAATCTCTTCCCCCTTCAGATACTCTTTAGATGCCCATGGTCACCTTCTTCCATCGAAAGGGGAGATCAATAAGGTAGATCAAAAAGGGCATAGAATGATAGTTTGTTCATATTAGTTGGATCTCCCCTCCCTATCTTCTTAGCCCTAAAATGGCCTTCTACTCTAAGCATTTTTTATAGTTGATGGGTGACCGTATTATTTGACCTAACTACATTCATTGCCATTGGTCACATGGTCTCAAGATCCCCCTTGGTTAGTGGTGTTTTTTTGTTGTCAGTTATGTGTGGAGTCTGATCATCGCATCTCCTGCTTGGACAGGATATGTCAGCTTTGTGACCTATAGGAGGTTGAGATGGATGAACACTTCATTTTTAGATGTTCCATATATTATGAGATCAAAGGTAGATTTCATTATTTGTATTCAAATTCAAGAGAGTGTCTAGCTAAATTTTTTTGCTAGTTGGACTAGAGATGCTTGGCTCTATATATTTGAGAGGCGTACTCTCAAAAGAGATTCCTTATAGGATTTATCTTGGCCTAGCTACAATAGGTTGATCACTTATTTTCCTAGCCTATCTTGGCAATTAGAGGTACCAAAGGCCTTGCAGATACTTTGGGCATGGATATAGAGGGCAACAAGTCGGTGATATAGTTCCCCCTCTTGTTTTGTTGGGAGATGGCCCACTCCCACACAATCGTCTAGACATACCCTCTCCAGTCGGCTCTAGCATGTGACTATCTCCTAGCTCAAATCGAGCAATCTGATACCCATTACTATATTTCTCTCTTTAACCTTGAATGTTAAGGGAGGCCCTGCTGGTAGCACCCAAGTTTCCTCCAAGATTATCCAGCTCATTTCACTCAACCCTAACCATTCTCCAGATGATGAAGATAGTCCCTCCACTTCTACTTATAGTACAGATTAGTGACTCTCATCTCTTATCCTCCTCTTGCAATAGTGATGTATTTATCTTTAGTACACTTTAGGGTTTATTTTCTGGGTTTACCTCTTTGTGTTGCCTATTTCTATTTTATAATATCTCTTTTTTTGCTTGTAGGTGTCATGTTTAGCACTCCCACATCGCGAATGTGACTTTACTTTCTAGCCCCATTGACCTCTTTTGGTCACTTTTGGACATTAATAAAATTTCTTTCTTTCTTGTCGCACCTACCACTTGTGTATAAATGAGGGCATCTGTCAGACGTTAATCAATTAAGTTTGAATAATGCCCTGACTATAGTTAATCAAACATTTGCTATTTATATTTTATAGTATCTCTCTTTTGGCATATAGGTGTTGTGTTTAGCACTTCCACATCGTGAATGTGACTTTGTACTTTATAGCCTCATTGACCTATGTTGGTCGCTTGAGGACATTAATACAATTTCTTTCTTTCTTTCTTGATGCACCCACCACTTGTGTATAAATGAGGGCATCTATCAGAGGTTAATCAATTCTGTTTGATTAATGTTCAGACTGTAGTTAATCAATTCAAATTACTTGGGATAAATACCTAGCCTATAACAAAGAGGCTATTTCTTGGAGAGATGTATGTTTTCCATAGAGCTGACATAACTCCATTGAAAACTCAAACTAATATGATTAACGTGGTTATGGCCTAAAGGACTAGTGAAGACCCAGTCCTTTTTGTGAAGATGAAACTGGCAGATCTTACTTGCTTCTTTGATGTTTTTCTTTGATTATTTGAGCCATAAATTAAACTGAAATTATATCAGATGTCTATTTAACACTAATAAGGTATTGCCCACATTTCACAGATACCATTTTCTGTGCCATTGGATATGCCAGTGGGTGGAGATCCTGATAGATTTTATGAGACTTATCATGGTTCAAACATCAGCATTCAGGTGAAGCATGCTGATCATATTATGAGTCCTTTTTGATGTTTTATGAAATGTTGCTAGATGTTTTTTTGTTCTTGTAGGTCACTGTCTATAATATTTCAGGATAGAAAAGCATTTCTCGTTACTGTCATTGATTAGTCAAGGAACCAATTGCTATTAAGAAAAGTTTTGACCCTCCTACAACTATCTTGCTTACTGTACAATGCTGAATACTTTTGCTTTTGATTTGGCACAGTATTTGGTAACTGCAGATATTGTGAGGGGATATTTACATAAAGCTTTATCTGCAACATTGGAGTTCATTATTGAAAGTGGAAAAGGTAGTTTTACCTTTTCTTTTGGTACTTAACTGCAAACATTTCCAACATGGCCTATTGCACTGGTCGACATGTGTTATAGTGTTATTTTTCTGACTATTTCAGGGAAACTTTATAAAGGTCCTGTTCCCCTCGAGTCAGTAAACTTTTACATCACACAAGATACTCAATGTCATCAGTTGTTGCCATCATTACAGTCAGGTTTGTTTTCATATCTTTCTGTTTGAAATGGCTTCCATAGTAGTGAATCATGCTGATGAAAGCCGAAAAAGGATAATATATCATGTTCAGGATATGCAGTTAAGAAACCTTGCTTGAAAATCTTTGTTGCAAACTGTAAATTCCTTTCTGCAGATTGAATAAAGTTCCAAAGATTACCCAGGGGCAGGGTGACCATTTGTCTGTAAGATTTTTCAGCAGTCTCGGTTTGGAAACATTCCAGCACTCTGAACATGTAGAGTGTAAAGTGGTGGATGTGGCTTTCTGATCACCAAAATAGGCCAGGGACTATAGTAAAAATAATTTAAACTAATATCTTAAGTATCTTAGTTTAGCTATGGGCTATGGAATTTTCTGAATGCTAATTTACGTATCAGTTAATAAGTATACAATTGTAGCACTAGCACCACATTCCATCTTAATGACTTGTTGGACCTTTATTCAAATGCTAAAAGTGCTATATCTAGCTTCTGTTATAGGGTCAAAGATAATTACTTGCAAATGATTGTATTGCTATAATGGGAAAGACATAATATTTCAGCTTTTTCTTTCAAATATTAACCAAATTTTGGAATGCTGTGCTGGGCTAGAATTGGAGGTGCTTTTGATATAGGTGCACAACAACAATGTGAATGCTGACATATAATAATAGAAAGTCCAAGAACGAGAGCAAGCATCCAAGTAGAAACAAATTGCTGTAATGTACACATATGTTACAGTTTTCCTTGTATTAGCGACTTATATAACTTAAAAATTGTTGGAGAGTGATCAAGTTTGACCAAGTCTCCCAGGACTACAATATACATATTTAGGTTGGTGATGAAGTTTCCCATGAGTTATGTACAATGAGGTAAGAAAATTAAAATGAAAAATCAAGATGTTATTTACAATAATAATACAGAGTCTAACTAAGTTCACTAGGAACTTAGGGACTAAGCTTTATCAATTCCTTCTTGCTGGGAGAAAATTGTCAGTGATTTCTGCCGATGGCATTTTGACTCTAGCAAAGGACAATATAGGCTGTAGGGTATATGTGTTGGTTGGAATGTCTTGACAATAACTGGTAGTCAAACCTTTGCTGAAATGTTACCTGGTGCAATTATTGGTGTTTGGTGAGAAGAAGAAATGTCCTTCTTTCTGAAGAGTCGTGCTTACCATGGGATTCTGAAGGGTTGTTGCAGAAGTTATGAACTGTAGATCCCTGTGGGAGAGGGAACCGTGAATAGGATGTTGCTGATAAAGATACAATGTCTTTTGCTTTAGAGTTGAAGTGTTTGTAATAGGGGCTGAATCAAGATGAGTAGGATGTGTTACCACATATGTTGCATGGGGGATGTTATCACAGGATTTGTACTAATGCAAAGCCCAACACAAGACCCCAAATCTTGCGTAACCTTGGAAGATCCTACCACTGTCACCTTAGTAGAACTTCCTTCGTTTTAGTGATGGAAGAGGTCCACCACAAGGGAGGCTTCCCTGGTGACTTCTCTTGATCACCGAAAGATTGGTCTAGGTTGAGGTAGTAGAAGAGGTATGAAGTTGTTTGAGTACTTGACCGGAACAAGTGTTGAAATATTGTAACTGCAAAGAGTATTCTATTTATTATTAATGTATTATTCATTAGATCAATCCCCTTTTGTGGATTGATCATGTCGGGCATTGTAAATGACCAAATCCCCTTTTGCGGATTAGTCAAACCCTAATTGTAATAGGCTAAATGAGAAGTCGCCCCCCAGAATATATTAAAGTGGTTATAACCACCCAGAATGAGAAGTCGACCCTGCCAGTGAAAAGACACCTCAGTTTACACCTGCCAGATTGTATAAATAAGAGAGGCCAATGCCTCATTTGTTCATTCACTTGTTCATTAGAGCGCAAGTTTGGAGCTGCAGTTGGAGAAGAAGGAAGAGAGAGAGAGGCACATACTTGGGAGAGGACTTTCTATATTGTTGGGTTCATTCTCTTGGCATTGTATTGGCTATCTATATTAAGGAAGTTTTTGCTGGGTTTTCTCCCCCATGAGGGTTTCCCAGGATAAATGATGTGTCTCTTGTGATTGTGTATTTCTCAGTGATCCGATCTATGCTATGGTTATCTAGTGAATTGAAAAGAAACCTAATAATAGCCTAAACTCTAACATGGTATCAGAGCTAAGCTGAAGAGAGCATCTTTCACAAGAAAAAGAAAAACGTTACTGTTGTTGTACATAAAAATTAGGGATTTTTATTGAAGATGATTTTCAGTCTCAAAACCATCTAGAAAAGTGCACCCTAACCCAAGGAATTCTTTGGTACCTTCAGCGCACCTTTTCAGTGGGTAGATCTCTCGGAAAGTGAAACCCTAGTTTTCACCAGTACCAGAAAACCAGAAGTACCAGAAGTACCAGAAAACCAAAAGCACTAGTCCACAAGCATTCTAAAAACCGTATACTGTATACCCGTGAAACCAAAAGCACTAGTCCAAACATCCACAGTAAAGTTTGAGGGGGTAAATTTTGATTTTCAACTGACCGCACCAGCCTACCACCCCAACTCAAGATCTAGTCCCTGGATTCTAATTTCAAAATTTGAAGTTTGAAAATTAGGCTTTCCTCATAAAAACCCTAAGTCGCAGTTGGTGTACCCTAATCGGGCCTATGCGATCAATTGCGGCCATGTGATATTGAAGTATCAACCTAGAAAGTACCAGTTCCAGCCACCCTTGAAGTTTTTAAGAGTTGGTAATTATTACTGCCTCTACCAGATGGTGCCACTACCAACAAATGCTATCAGAGGTATGTACCCACATATGTTTAGATTGTTAAGCTTTTAAGGGTATTTGTTGTGAGGAAGGGATCTCTTTCCCCATAGATTCAGAAGGATCTCAGCATCCAACATTTAGAGGTTGAATGCAACTAGGTTTGATTATTATTCCGATATGTGCATCTATTTGTTATGACATTAGTTTGATCTAGATTGCATGTTGAAACTATGACCATCATACTAACCTTTGGTCAAAATCAAAGTCAAGGTTTTAGATGGATTTGAAGTTGAGATCATAGAGTTTTATTCTCTAACCCAACCTTCTGTCAAGATAGCTATTGTCCTAGTACAAAGCATTTATTGAAGAAAGCACTTGTCATCTTGAGTGAAGGAGACTTGGAAGAAAAGCAACACAATCATTCTTGAGAACAAACAAAACCTGTAAAGTTCCAGGGTTGATTGATTAAGTTGATAAGATTCAAACGCAAGTGTCAATAAGAAAAACACTATAGTTGAGGTAGCAAACTTCTTTGAAAAGTATTATTATACTTGGTAGCATGTGGGCATATTGGGATAAATGCTTAATGTAACAGACACAACTAACATCTCAGGAGAGCTTCCTTGTGTTGGATTCTAGGCTTCACCATGGAGGAATAAAAGTTAGATCACAACACTAGAAGAGGGTTAATCTCATTTCGTATTGTATCTCATACTTTTGATCTTTGTTTCAAAAAGGTCACAAGTGATGATTATTCATGTCCTTTGTTTTCATCTTACTCATTATCAAAAGAGTATTATTCTTTGTTCTCACTGCTTTGTTCTACTCTTGGTTCCGTGTCACAAAAGATAACCTTGAGGAAGCTTATATGTAGAAGGCAACATATTAGGGATGAAATGCGAAGCTGCACTCATGTACATGACCATATAGACTCATTGACCAAAGAAGATGAAGAAGAAGCACATTTTAGAGATCTCGTGAGTATCTCATATGAAGATTGATTGAAAGCAGCATAAGGCTCCAAAGATTTAATGAATTAGAACAAGAACTCACACTCTAATTGTCTCAACCGCTAATGAAGTCACCCTTGACGGGAAGTAACTTCCGCTTTGAAGCTTGACCACAATTTTAGACTTGGTACTCAACACAAAGTATACCCTAAGAGATGATGAAGTCCTTGTGACTCGGAAGAAATTAAGAGTAAGCATGATATCATAAAGGATCAAATGAAGAGATATCTCCCAAGACTGGGTGATATATGTCGTGAGAAGACTAGATCTTTGCTTCAGAAACTTCTAGGAGATGAAATCTCTTGGGAAGATTCCCTTGTTTCAAGAATAAATAAGGAAGCCAAATTTAAAGACTAGGATATGGATTCTTCCACAAGACTAGAAGAGAATAATATTGACTTCCGCATCATCTATACCATCAAGCGCTGCTGTGATGTATAAAATCCCTGATGTGTGTCTTAGAGTGATTCTCCCAAAATAGAGGGGAGAAGACTATGACCAGACACTTACTCCAGTAATCGAAGAAACACATTTAAGTGAAGACAACCGCAATGTCCATGATTCATATAGTATGAGATGTAGGGGGAAAAATCCCCACATTTAAAATTGAGGCGCTTAAAATTTACATTAAAGCCGGGCCATATAATATCTCTACAATGAAAGATAGAGTTACCCCTATGAAAGAAGAAGAGTTACCCTCAAAAGACGCTATATTGAGCCACCGCATAGTTGCTCATTAGATGGAGTAGAGGAGTTACCCTGCACTTCAGTAATACAAAGTGGAGGAATGTGACAACCATTCCCGCTGAGTAGAGCGTGCAGTGCAAAGTACCAGCCCAAAAGCAACAATTGCGGTAAAGGAGAGAACATACTCTCAAGCAATGAGACAAGTAGTGCCTTGCGAGAGCACATAGAGCTGGCACATGATTGTGCGGATTGAGTTGCGTTGAGCAAGTGTATCGGATTGGTACAATGTAATGAGGAAATTTGATTTGAATATTTAAGATATGTTGACCTAAGGTCCGCCAGCTTGAAGGAAAACTTCCTCAGATGCTTTCAAGCTCCGAAAGGCGAAAGAATTGACAGCTTCCCATCGAAGCCTGGGGCCTTCACCAAAGAGTAAAGCTGATTCTAACCTTTATCCCAAGGTTATGAATGATGAGCCAACGATGTTACTACTATATGTAGGTGATGCATTCTTGAAAACTTCACATATTGCGAGGGAGGTCACAAGAGTTTGATCGAAGATCTAAAATGCATTATCCTTAGGTATTGAACTCTTTAAGGTACGTAGAGGATCTCTCCTTAACCAAGGAAACGGAAGCAGTGGTTTGACATGTTGAAACGTAAATCCATGAACACACCCATAAAAACAAAGTTGAAGCTCCTCGTAGACACTTCGTCATAATTGGTTTATACTACTCTGTACAGACAGATTATAGGATCACTAATGTACCTGACGAAAACCAGACAAGACATTTGTTTTGAAGTGAACAACTTGAGTCAGTTTATGGTAGAAACCAGACATATTCACCTAGTTGCTACAAAACACATGATGAGATACCTTAAAGGTACGCTGGACTTTGGTCTCTATTATACCAAAGATCATGACTTCAGACCGAGTGGCTACAATCGGGATTCATATTGAGCTAGAAGTGTTTCCATGAAAGAGCACTTCAAGATGTTGTTTCAACCCAAGGTCAACCATGATCTCATGGCAGAGTATGAAGTAATCCAATATTTCTCTCAATACAGTGGAAGCATAATATATTGTTGCGTGTTCTTCTAGTTGTGAATCTATATGGCTTCGCAAGTTTCTCATTGGATTATTTGGTCAGAGGTTGCAGCCGACCATCATTCACTGTAGTAATCAGAGTTGCTTTAAACTCTTGATTAATCATGTTTTTTATGATAGATCTAAGCATATAGAAATTTGGTATCACTACACTCATGATATGGTGGACAGAGGAGCCATAAAACTCCAATATGTTAGCACGGACGAACAAGTTGTTGATGTGTTGAAAAATCCTCTTTCTCGTGTAAAGTCTGAGCACTTCCGAGATAAGCTTCGTGTAGTCTATAAGGACCTCCTCGGCGGGGAGAAAATGGATGCCAACTAATTGTCAGGATGATGCCACCTCAGTGCCGTGGATGCCAACTTCATGCTGGATGATATGCCAAACCCTTGTGTCGCGGATGATGCGCCAACCTCGCGTCGATGATGTGCCAACTTAAGTAATGGTGGATGCTAGCCTGCGGTCACGACATGCCAACCTTGTGTCAGGATGATGTGCCACCCTCGCGGTCAGGATGATGTGCCAACTTGCGAGGCCGTGATGCCAACCTCGCGGTCGATGACATGCCAACTTCGCGGTTGTGATGATGTTACTGCGGCTGATGTGCCAACTTTGTGCTATGATGATGCCACCAGGTCAGATGATGTGCCGCACTTCGTGGCTGCGGATGCCAGCTTCTGTATTGGCGATATTGTGGAGCCATTGTTGTGGGATGCGTACCGCGGTCAAGACTCCTCTAGTCGTATGTTGATGATGCTCCGTTCTCTGCTATGATGTTGTTGTTGTTGTTAATGACGTCTGTTCTCAGCCGCGGATATTGTCACATTGATGATTATGATGTATTAGAGTTATACTAATCCATGCTGATGCGCATTGATGATGATGATGCCACTCTTGTCAAGTTGATGATGATGATGCAACTTCAGCCTCTTGGGTCGGGTTGATGATGATGATGCCACTTCTTGCTGAAGATGATGATGATGATGCCACTTAGCTTCTCATCAAGATGATGAGATGATGATGCCACTTCAACTTCACTGAAGATGATGATGAGGATGCCACTTCGGCCTCTTGTCAAGATTGATGATGATGATACACTTCAACCCTTAGTCAAGATGTTGATATGGATGATGATGTTATTTCATCTTCATTTAAGATGATGATATTACTTAGCCTCAATAAGATGATGATGATGTTACCTTAGCCTCATGTTGATGAGGATGATGATGCCATTCCAGCTCCCTGCTGTGAATGATGATATTGATGATGAGAAAAACTTCCGATGATTTATAGATATGCCAATCAGTGTTCCAAGATGCTACCCTCTCTCTCTCCTGATGATGTTGTAGAATACCCTTCTTGTTAAGGGGGAATGTTGAAATATTGTAATTGCAAAGAGTATTCTATTTATTATTAATGTATTATTCATTAGATCAATCCCCTTTTGTGGATTGATCATGTCAGGCATTGTAAATGACCAAATCCCCTTTTGTGGATTGGTCAAATCCTAATTGTAATAGGTTAAATGAGAAGTTGGCCCCCATAATATATTAAAGTGGTTATAACCACCTAGAATGAGAAGTCGGCCCTGCCAGTGAAGAGACACCTCAGTTCGCACCTGCCAGATTGTATAAATATGAGAGGCCAACACCTCATTTGTTCACTCACTTGTTCATCAGAGCGCAAGTTTGGAGCTGCAGTTGGAGAAGAAGGAAGAGAGAGAGAGGCGCATACTTGGGAGAAGACTTTCTGTATTGTTAGGTTCATTCTCTTGGCATTGTATTGGCTATCTATATTAAGGAAGTTTTTGCTGGGTTTTCTCCCCCATTAGGGTTTTCCAGGATAAATGATGTGTCTCTTGTGATTGTGTCTTTCTCAATGATCCTATCTATGCTATGGTTATCTAGTGAATTGAAAAGAAACCTAATAATAGCTTAAAATAAGGGTTTGGCAAGTAATAAACAACAAGGCAAATACTTGGATTGTATCACATGTTGGGTTTTGAATGATCAATGATAAACTAGTTTACGGTGATTGTTTTTGCAATTTCAAACAATGAACCACGTTTCATGAATAACAATTTAGATTAGAGTGTTCCCACTTGGAGTATTGATTTAATTTTGAATAACAATGTATTATTGGTGTTTTAGCACAGGTTAATTCCTTTTTAAAATTTGGATTATGGAAGAGATACCACGATTGTACCAACAACTATTATCGAAAGTTTTTTTTTTGTGTGTGCTTGCCATATTTACCACATAACATGGGTTGCCAACCAATGATCTGTAGTCTTGACTTCCAGGAACTGAAGTTGCTTGATCCATCAAGCCTATCTTCCACCAAGGTTCTGTTCTTCATGGTTTGCAGATTCTTCCACAAACCTTTAGCAACTAGGCTGAAAACCTAGCGGCTAGGCTAGGTTAGCAACCTTAAGTTTCGTTGGACTTATGATTGCCAAGAATAAGCCTTTAGAAGGTCACATGAACATTGGTGAGTTGAAAAACTCCTTCAATGAGCTGCAAAAACCCTAAAACCGAAATTCTGCAGAAAATTGCGAAACCCTAGGGTCAAAAATCCAAAATTCTCGGAATTGCAATCTGAAAGTTGCTGGAGGTGCGTTGAAGGAGGCCGTACACTCCTATG
>SNQJ01S0141449.1:9563-24058 GCA_010110895.2 Picea sitchensis
TTCTTCCCCTAGAGGGTTTCCCAGGATAAATGTTGTGTCTCTTGTGATTGTGTATTTCTCAGTGATCTTGGATTATGCTACTGTTATCTAATGAAATGCAAACATCTATAATAATGGCTTAAACATTAACAAAGATGACTCGGTTGAGGAGCAGGAGGCTCCTGAGACTGCGATGCGCCCAAGGATTCAGTCTCGATATCCAAGGGAAGAGAGAGAGCCTCTTCTAAGAATTGGTAGGAGGCTCAACTGGTGTGAGAGGACATCAACTTAGGGTGTATTAGATTCTCCTACAAGCTTAGGGTTCATAGTGGTTTCCAACATGAGGTCTTCAAGTTTGATTTATGTACAAGTGTTGAGATTGGCTGCAAGTTTAGAGCGAGCTCCTACTAGGAATAGTGTGATGGACTTGAGGACAAGACCAAGTGATGTTGATGGGAGCGAGTAAATACCTCGCTAAGAGGGAGTGTTGGATTTTATAGCTTGGGAGGTACTCTGCATGTTTTTTCTTGTATGAAAAAGTGACCTTACATTTGCACTACTAGGCACTTGACATTGTAATAGGATTTTATAAAGTTGTAATAAAGTGACTCTTTTATTAATGTGAATTTTTGTAAAGTGTCCTTTCTAATATTTATTAAAGCGAATTATGCCATAAAGTGTGGTTCTGTCATAAAGTGGAATTTTACTTTAATAAATGTAAGAAATTTATTTTGGAGGGAATGAATCATGTCCCTTGATCGTGTAAATGCAAGATTAGATCTTGGCCTTTGGATTTAGGGATGGGGAATATGAAAAGTCATGTTCAGGTTATAAGAATAAGCCTATGGTAGTGTGCAAAACAATCTTTGAGAGATTTTGAGAGAGTAAGAAAGAATTTGTTTACAGCTGGAGTTGGCACAGTTTTCAAGAGAGCTTGGGCACATTTCCCAAGAATATTTTATGTGTGAGAAGTGTAGGGTATTTTTATACTATTGGAGATCGTACTGTACGGATCTATGCAGTCTGTATAGTCCATACAACAAGAATAAAGGGAACAAATATCGAGGTTGGTTGTTGGAAAAAATTTCGAGCCAAGTCTAAAGTTTTATTTATTGTAGGAGGGATATTTTTTTTCTCTTTACAACATAAATTTGGCACAATTTTCTAGGTGTTATTTAGTGGGAGGGACATATGACAACAAGGTTTAGTGGGCACTATTTTCTAGACAGAAAAGGGGGATTGTTGGGTGCCTGTAAGTTGTCTCTTGCTACCATTTATTAATTTTGTAACTTTTATTTCTTCCTGAAGCTGATAATAAAATCTCTCTTGGTGGGTTTCCCCAAGTTGGGGTTTTCCCTGGTTGGTTTCTAAAATTTCTGAGTGTGCACATGATTATGTGATTGTTGTTCATTGATATTTTCTACTGTAAATGTTTTTAGTAATGTGTGTTTATGCTTTTGAATTATAACTGTGATGTGGATTATTTTCATTTAAGACGAAAATATAATTTTGCTAAGTGTGTTAAAAAATATCTATGTATGTTATTGCGCTTTTATTACTGATTTTCTACATGGTATTAGAGAAAGTGCTTTGAGTTACAATCAACAATGTTATTTTGGTAGATACTTGCAGGGGAAAACTTGGTTGTTTATTTTCCATTGAACACTTGATAGGGAGATGGCTTCTTGCATCAAGTATGAGGACCGGTTGGATGTGATTTCCAACTATTTGCAATGAAAAGTCAGGATGTCATCTATTCTTAGGGAGAACAAACCGTAGAGTTTTTTCAGCACCATAGTTGTTGTTCCCACAGGAGACCCTATAGCTTTGGATTTACATGATGTAAAGGAGGCCAAAGATTAGAGGCTTATTTTGGATGGGGTAAAGGACCACCTTATCCCACACTTAGCTGGAAAGAAGACAACTTAGGAGATGTGGGAAAAACTGAAAAACTTGTATGAGGCGAAGAATGGAAACTGAAAGATGGCCTTAAAGGACAAACTGCATGATAGTAAGATGGGAAATGGGGAGAGTGTGGCTTCTTATCTTACCTAGGTAGCTCAAGTTAAATATGAGTGGGATGCAATTGGGGAGGTCATTTCAAATTCAAAGTTGGTGAGAATAGCCTTAAAAGGCTTCTCCAAGGAATGGGAAGTCTTCGTGAAGTGTGTGGTGGGTCGAGAACATCTTCCATATTGGAGAAGACTATGGGACAATTTAACTCATGAGGAGATCCAGGAAGGATCTCAAAGAAGCGGATAGAAGGGAGATGGAGCTAATGGAGAGAATGTGGCTCTTGCGACAAAGTGAAAAAGTAAGAAGAAGGGGAGTTACGAGCAAGACTTGAGAATAGTCAAATGCTTCATCTGCAACTAGTATGGCCACTAAATTGTAACTTAGTGTCCAGAGAGGAAGAAGAGGAAGAAGGAGGAGGAATGGCCAGTTACAGTGGCGAAAATAGTAGTAGAGGATTTTGCAAACAATTTTGATAGGGAATACTCCTTTTTCACTCTCACTTCAAGTGTCGGGAGTATTAGATTTGTGAGTGAGAGTAGATGGATCATTGATAGTGGAGAATCATGTCATATGACAGGAATACGACATATATTCTTCAATATCACAGAGACAGGTCCAGATCGGCTAGTTGAAAGTGAAGGGGGAATGTCACGACTAGTTCATGGAGTTTGAAGCATCGTACTTCAACTTGAATTTGGTGAAATCCTAGAGGTTGATGGATTTCTATTTGTACCAGGGTTGAGGGTTAACCTTCTCTCGGTGTCATCCTTGGGAGACATTGGATATGCGACATTGTTCAAGGGAGGAAATCTCTTTATTGATTGAGAGGTAGTAGACCTTGTAATACCCTAAGTACAATCCCAAGTTATATTTATGAATTGTAATTATGTTTATAGGTTGGTGAGCCGAGAAATTATAAGTTGAAGAATTATATGATTATTCGGCCGAAGAGCCTAGATGCTTAAGGCCATGAGCCTGATTTTGTATATGTAATTATGAAGATCATTAATAAAATATACACATCGTTGTGTGTAGACCGACCAAAAAGAAAGAGTGATGGGGGACTAAGATTCCACAAGGTTGGGTAAGGGAGGAGGCTAAGTGTTTGGGCCTAGGAACTAAGCTAGGGGGCTTACATCTAAGGGGGATAGTAATTTATTATTATTTCCTAAAGGCTAAGGTGGACAATTGATCAATGTTTTTCTAAGTTCCTGGAAAAGGAACGTATGCTAAGTGGAGTGCATGAATCTCCAGGAAGACAGGTGTCGACTTGGGTGCATGCAGCTAAAACCCAAAGAGTCAAACCATTATGGAGGCAATTCCCATTCTGCCATCCTCCACCTAAGTTTGTTGGTCGTCCTCCACCTGAACTGTTTTTCCTCTGCATGGGACCTCTGCATAACCATGCATCTCTGAAACTAGAACCAGGAAGTGACCTGTGTGATTCTGTGAACCCAGTATGTTCGCACTGGCCAAACCAGAGTTCATACCTTAACCATTTTGGCGTTGTTTCGCTCTATTTTCCTGAGTGGTATTGACCAGTTGTTGTTGTCCTCGCCTTGCTATTTTTGAGTCGAGGATTGACTGAAGAAGAAGGTTGTCAAGCCTGTGAGAAACTCTCTCCAGGTGAGAGAAGTGTGCCGAGGAGGTGAGTCTCTTGGAGGGAGTCTCGTAGCTGCTACAGAGCTCTGAGAATTCCGGTTCAACCTGTTGCTGAAGCCCAAGGCAAGGGAGGTGAAGCATCCTATGGATTGTGTGATAGTGAAGGTGTATACTCCTGGGGTGGGACATGCATGTGGGGAATGAGAGTCTATGAGCAGTGGACATAAGTGGCTCCTGGGAAAGAATCCTTCCTCGTGAACTATGTGACTTTCTTGTTGACCTTGCCTAGCCTAGGAATCCCTTGCCTAGTGGAGTTTAGTCCCATCTCGAGGGTGACCTATGATTGAGAGTGATGAGTAGTGAAGTCTAAGGATGGGAGGTTCATGGAAGGTCTGCACGAAGTTGGTGGATTTACTCCAGTTAAAAGATAACTATCATTCTATGATTAATTATGTATGTTATGCATGTCTGTGATTCTTGAATGTTATCATATATTCTATTGCATGTATGAATTGTTGTCAATTCCATTCGAGTCTGTATAGTAGCAGTATCTCTGTGTTGTTTGATTAAAACTCATTAAATATGCATGTTATGTATACTATACGTTCCTCACTGGCGTTGCCCTGGCCCCTGATGGTCGGGTATGCTACAAATTGGTATCAGAGCTAAGTAATGTGTTAGAGTAGTGGTGTTTCTCGACCTGTGGATGGTTGGGTATGCTATAGATTGGTATCAAAGCCAAGGTTTTCAACACTAAGCCTGGATGGGCCATGTTAGTGGAAATTGAAGCAAAGAATTGTTGTCGAAGTAGATAAAATTCAAAGTCAGAGCCAAGGTTTTCAAGCACTGAGCTTGGATGGATTGGATAAATGGTCTTTGGACCCAAGGTTTCAAGTGGAAATTGTGTCTGGAGAAACCATTTTCAAACCTCATAACATTCCTAAGTGCCAAGAGGTTGCCTTGGGCATGTTATGAAGCTGAGGCATTGTAGCAGTATTGTAAACCACGACTGATGTGGTATTGGGCCACATAGTAATGTGGGTTGTAGGATCTATTGGGAAGGAAGGGAAATCCTTTACGACCATCAGATCTGGAGAAGGTGCATGCGGGTTATTCTATAAGCCTTACCATTAGACTGTAAACTCGGACCTTGGATGTCGAAAGAAGTGGGATGTGTTGATGCACAAATTTCTGAAACCCGAAGTTCCGAGGCAAAAGAGAAAACCATAGTTTCAGATTTCGAAAGTTGGGAGAATTAATGTATGTTGAGGGAGAACTTCTGAAGTCTGAAGCTCCAAAGCAAAAGGAGAAAAATTGGTGGGGTCGAATGATGTCACCAAGGGTGACATGGAACTTTCTAGGCATGCCACATGCCACCTCCTCAGTTGGTGACATTTGTACTATGTAGACCTGGGGGTAAGAGGTCCAGAAACTCAGAGTTCGGAAGATTGGAAGGAAGAAAGTGTGAAAACTTCTTAAGCCCGAAGCTCTGAAGTCCTGAAGCTCTAAATCTCTAAAGCTTCGAAGTCTCGAAACCCTGATGACAGAAGTCCACAGTGGGTATCAGTCGTTGGATGCTAGGTAGATGTGGACCATTGATCCACCCTACTTCGCAAGTTCATTAGTTTGGAACTCGAAAATTTGTTGTGATGTGCTATTGCTAGGTCACAACCCTTGATTGCATGGGTTGGAATCTAAGAGAAAGGGGCTATTGCTCAAAAATTATAGTGGAGCATAGCTCAAAAAGAAGAAATCTGTGGGGATTCTTGATTGAACAAGAACCATAGACAATTAAAACTGAACGTTTTCTTGAATCAGAATGGTTTATGAATGCCATGAAATTGTTAAGGGATGATGGTCTGACAAATTTCGGTTGACTGCACATTGTGTTTGCAGAATCAACGATTGGCAGAACCGAACTGAATTGCTGCAGAGTGCAAAAAAATGGAGGAGGCATATAATTTCTTAGTTTTTTTTCTCTTGTTCCCTTGACACATCACAACCCTTAATTGCATGGGTTGGATCTAAGAGAAAGGGGCTATTGCTCAAAAATTATAGTAGAGCATAGCTCAAAAAGAAGAAATTTGTGGGGATTCTTGATTGAACAAGAATCATAGACAATTAAAACTGAACGTTTTCTTGAATCAAAATGGTTTCTAAATGCCATGAAATTGTTAAGGGATGATGGTGTGACAAATTTTGGTTGACTGCACATTGTGTTTGCAGAATCAACAATTGGAAGAACCGAACTGAATTGCTGCAGAGTGCAAAAAAATGGAGGAGGCATAAAATGCTTCCATCTCAGATAATGAAGCAAGAGGAATGGGTGTCCATTTGGGAGTTGAAGGATCGAACTCCAATGGGCATGTAGAAGAGATAGATAAGGAAGGGCACATGATGAAAACCATTGAAAGATTGCAAAAGGATGTTTAGAATCACCGAGCAGATAAAAGAAAGCTCATGAAAGCCAAGAATCAACTGGGAGAATTCAACTTAAAGTTGATGTGAAGCCTGGAAAGGATAGAAAGGAATTTGGATAAGGAGAGTGACTCCATTAAATCAAGAGGCGTTAGCATGCATCATTGTCACTTCCCAAAGTACTCCAAGAAGAGAGCACATAGTAGTTCAAGCCCATCTCCTACTAGAAAACATAGGAGATCGGGAGTGGATGAACTGAAGGGTGAAATGAACAATATTAAACCTCCTACATTTGATGGAGACCACAAAAAGAAGGAAGGTGCCGAGACATGGCTTCTTGGAATGAGGAAATATTTCCAATTGCATAATTATTCCCCTCATGCAGAAGGAAGAATTGCAATGTATCAACTGAAAGGAAAAACATCCATGTGGTAGGATCAACTTGTGCAAGTGAAACACATTAAAGAGAAAGGTATTACTTGGAAGGAATTCAAGAAGTATTTCGAAAAGAAATACTTGAATAAGAGATACTATGAAAAAAATATGAAAGAGTTCTTTGAACTCAAGTTGGGTAGCATGCCCATTGATGAATATGAACGAAGGTTTTTGGAATTGTTGAAGTATGTTCCCTTCATCAAGGATGAGACTCTCAAAATTCAAAGGTATCTAAGTGGACTTCCACCTTCCATCGGTGACAAGATCTAGTATGATGATCCTAAGACTATGGAAGAAACCATAAGGAGAGAATTTTTTTTATATGAGAAACAAAGTGAAAAGCCCACTTTCTGAAAGGCTTGGGAAGACAAGAAGAATTTCAAAATGGATCAAAGGAAGAAGGGAGCTAAGCCATCCCTTTTTAGAAACAGTCCTCAAGGAAAACCATCTCCTAGAGAGCCCAGGAAGGCTGAAGTAGGTGGGAAAATTCCAAGACAGACACCTATGGAATGTTGGGGTTGTAAAGGAAATCATAGGTATAGAGATTTACCCCACATAAGTGACAAGATGAGAACTATCCACAATGTACAACAGGAAGAAACAGTGGAAGATATGGGCAGTAGAATACCAAGGATCTATGCAGCACTGGAAAAAAACCAAGTTGAGTTTCAATCACACATGATTGAAGTGGAAGGTATGATCAACAACCATGCCTTTACTATTTTAATTGATTCAGGGGCTAGTCATAGTTATATAGATCCTAAATTGGTGGAAAGTTTTCATTTACCAAGAAGCAAACATGGAAAATATTTTTTAGTATAGCTGGCTATAGGAGCCAAAATAAAAGTTATTGAGTTAGTTAAGTCTTGTCCATTGGACATGAATGGACTGAGCACAAAGGCTTAATTGAACGTTATACCATTAGGTTCCTATGACTATCTAATTGGGATGGATTGGTTGGACCAACACCATGCCATCCTAGACTATCGTAACAAGGCATTCACTTTCCTAGATGAGGAGGGGAATTAGAGATCAGTCCAAGAAATTCCCAAGGAATTTGTTGTTAGGGAAAGCTCAACAATGTAGTTGAAGAAGTGCTACAGGAAAGGTTGTCAATTATTTGCAGCCCACACGGAGGAAGCACCTAAGGATAAAGTATTAAATCTTGAGGACCATGTGAAACTAAAAGATTTTGAAGATGTATTCCAGGAGGTACTAGGACTACCCTCGGAGAGAGATATTGACTTTTCTGTAAATCTGATGCCTAGAGAAGCTCAAGTGTGGAAAGCTCCTTACATGATGAGTATGCCAGAGCTAAAAGAACTGTAATTGCAGCTTGAAGAACTTCTGAAGAAGGGGTATATACACCCAAGCGTGTCACCTTGGGGTTCCCCAGTCCTGTTCGTGAAGAAGAAATATGGAACCTTGATATCGTGCATCGATTTTAGGCAACTAAACAAAGTGACAATTAAGAACAAGTATCCTTTGCCAAGGATCGATGATCAATTGAAGGATGCCAAGATATTTTCAAAAATAGATCTCAGGTCAGGATACCACCAGGTAATAAAAAAGGATGAAGACATCAGGAAGACCACCTTTAGAAGAAGGTTTGGTCATTATGAATTCACAGTGGTTCCATTTGGGTTAACAAGTGCACCCATTGTTCTCACGTGTTTAATGAATGGTGTATTCATGGAATTTCTGGACAAGTTTGGCATAATCTTTTTGGATGACATCTTGGTGTATTCCAAGTCAAAGGAAGATAATCAAAAACATCCGAGGATGGTGTTGCAAGTGCTAAGAGAGCACCAACTGTATGCCAAAATGAGCAAGTGCTCATTCTATCAAAAGCAGATCCATTATTTGGGGCATATCATTTCAAGGAATGGGATAGTTGTGGATCCTGAGAAGATAGAAGCCATTAGTGAGTGGTCAGTGCCGGAGAATGTAACATAATTCAGATTCTTTATGGGTCTAGCTGGATATTACAGAAGGTTCATTGCAGGATTCTCAAGGATAGCTCACCCTATCACTTCCTTGCAAAGGAAGGAGAAGAAATTTCAATGGACATAAGAGTGTGAGAGAAGATTCCAACAATTGAAGCATCCATTAACCAGTGCTCCAATCCTGAGGATTGAAAATCCAAATGTTGATTTCGTGGTTTGCACAGATGCATGCAAAGAAGGACTAGGAGGAGTCCTCAACCAGAATGGATTTATAATATGTTATGAGTCCAGGAAATTGAAAGAGCATGAAAAGAACTATGCAACTCATGATCTGGAGTTGGAAGCCATAGTACACACTCTAAAGAAATGGAGACATTACCTCATGGGAAAGAAGTTTGAACTTAGGACAAACCATCATAGTCTGAAGTATCTATTTGATCAGCCAACCTTAAATGATAGGAAGAGTAGGTGGTTGGAATTTCTTTGCGAGTATGACTCTGATATCAAGCATATCAAAGGAAAGGAGAACAAAGTGGTTGATGCACTCAACAGAAGAATGCATGAACTACATGCTACAACCATCAACATGTATCAAACTGATATTAAAGGCATAATTTTGGAAGCTGCAAATGCAGATTTGCAGTACAGTGAATTGGTAGCAAAGCTACAACAAGGTAATATGCTACAGAAAGTGGAAGATTATAAATTGGGAACTAATTGAACACTCCTATATAAAAATAGAATTTATGTACCTGTTTCCCAGGAATTGAGAATTATGATCTTGAAGGAAATGCATAATGTGCCGTATGTTGGGCACCCTGGATATCAGAAAACAGTGGCAGCAGTCAAGAGCCAATACTTTTGGCCGGGTATGAAGAAAGAAATTGTAGAATACATTGCTAGATGTAAGGAGAGTAAGAAGGTCAAGGCTGAGCATAGGCACCCAGCAAGGTTGCTACATCCATTGCCCATTCCTGAGTGGAAGTGGGAAGTGGTGACAATGGATTTCATCACAGGATTACCCAGAAAAAACAAGCAGCATGATTCCATCATGGTGGTGGTGGATAAGATTACTAAAGATGCCCATTTAATTCCATTGAAGACTACTCACAAGGAAACTCATGTTGTCGATATCTATACGAGAGAAGTAGCAAGATTGCATGGTATTCCCAAGACAATTGTGTCTGATAGAGACCCAAAATTTACCTCAAAGTTATGGAAGGGGTTATTCAAAGGGTTCGGAATGAATCTGAACTTCAGCACAACATATTATCCTGAGTCTGATGGGAAGACATAGAGGGTTCACCAATTGATAGAAGACACACTAAGGATGTATGTGATGGAAAACCCATCTAAATGGGAATACTACCTACACTTGGTAGAGTTTTCCTACAACAATGGATATCAAGCATCTCTAAAGATGAGCCCATTTGAAGCACTATATGGCAAAAGGTGCAACACCCTAGTAAGTTGGGATAACCCAGTTGAGAGATAAATAGTCGGGCCAGAGTTTCTCAAGGAAATGGAAGAGAAAATGTTGAAGATTAAGCAGAATTTGAAGGCTGCCCAAGACAGGCAGAAATGTTATGCTGATAAAAACAGAACCCACGGAGAGTTTAAATTAGGAGAACATGTTTTCTTGAAAGTAAAAGATAACAAAAGTTCCTTGAAGCTCGGGAACTGTTCCAAGCTAGCGGCTAAATATTGTGGCCCATTTGAAATCCTAGAAAGGATTGGACCAGTTGCATATATGCTTGCATTTCCTGCATCCATGAATGTACACAATGTATTTCATGTTTCATTGCTTAATAAATCTATACCTGATGCTAATCATGTAATTGATTGGAATGTGATTCAGGTGGAGCAAGAAGGCATCTTGCAAGTGCATCTGGTGCGTATATTGGAATGGAAACGAAAGAAGCTCTGGAATCGAGCCATAGGGATTGTAAACGTCAAGTGGACCTGGTAAGGTCCCGAGGATGCGACATGGGAGCATGAGGATTCTATGCAGGTAGAATACCCGCATCTTTTTGAAGATTTTGGAAATCTTGTTGATGTTGTGTAAACGTTTCATTGAGGACAGTGCAAAAATAAAGGGAGGGGATTGTAATACCCCAAGGACAAGCCCCAATTATATTGCTGAATTTAAATTATGTTTATAGGGTGGTGAGTCAAGCAATTATAAGCTGAAGACTTATATGTTTATTAGGCCAGAGATCCTAGATTCTTAAGGCCATGAGCCTGATTTTGTATATGTAATTATGCATATCATTAATAAAATATACACATCGTTGCGTGTAGACTGACCACGAAGAAAGAGTGATGGGGGACTAAGCTTCCACAAGGTTGGGTAAGGGAGGAGGCTAAGTGTTTCGGTCTAGGGGCTAATCTAGGGGGCTTACTTCTAAAGGGGATAATAATTTATTATATTTCCTAAAGGCTAAGGTGGACAATTGATCATTGTTCTCCTAAGTTCCTGGAAAAGGAATGTATGCTAAGTGCAGTGCATACAACTCTAGGAAGACAAGTGTCAACCTGGGCACATGCAACTAAAACCCAAAGAGTCAAACCATGATGGAGGCGATTCCCATTCTGCCATCCTTCGCCTGAGTTCACTGGTCCTCCTCCACCTGAACCATTTTTCCTCGGCATGGGAGCTCTGCATAACCACACATCTCTGAAACCATAACCAGGAATCAACTTATGTGATTTCATGAACCCAGTATGTTCGCATTGGCCAAAATTGAGTTCGTACCATAACTGTTTTTGGGTTGTTTCCTTCTATTTTGCTAAGCAGTATTGACCAGTTGTTGTTGTCCTCGCCTTGCTGGATCTGAGTCGAGGATTGACTGAAGAAGAAGGTTGTCAGGCCTGTGAGCAACTCTCTCTAGGTGAGAGAAGTTTGTTGAGGAGGTGAATCTCCTGGAGGGAGTCTCGTAGCTGTTACAGAGCTCTGAGAATTCCGGTTCGACCTGTTGCTGAAACCCAAGGAAACGGAGGTGAAGCATCCTATGGATTGTGTGACAGTGAAGGTGTATATTCCTGGGGCGGGACAGACATGTAGGGAATAAGAGTCTATGATCAATGGATGTAAGTGGCTCCTGGGAGAGAATCCTTCCTCCTAAACTGTGTGACTTCCTTGTTGACCTTTCCTAGCCTAGGAATCCCTTGCCCAGTAGAGTTTAGTCCCAACTCGGGGGTGACAAACTGCTAAGAGTGATGAGCAATGCAATCTAAGGCTGGGAGGTTTGTGGAAGGTCTACACGCAGTTGGTGGATTTACTCCAGTTAAGAGATAAGTATCATTCTATGCTTACTTATGTATGTTATGCATGTCTGTGATTCTTGAATGTTATCATGTATTCTATTGCATGTATGAATTGTTGTTAATTCCATTTGAGTTTGTATGGTAGCAATATCTCTGTGTTGTTTGATTAAAACTCATTAAATATGCATGTTATGTATACTATATGTTCTGCAGTGGTGTTTCCCTGGCCCCTGATGGTTAGGTAGGCTATAGATTGGTATCAAAGCTAAGTAATGTGTCAAAGTAGTGGAGGTTCCTGTCCTTTGGATGGTTGGGCACACGAAAAACCTGGTCAAGCCATGGTTGATTGGTGATAAGGTTGATAGGTTTCATGTTGTGCGAGGACATCCTACAGTTGGAGATGAGTCAGATGAGAAGAAGGAGGTTCTTGAGATTGCGGTGGGCCCAAGAATTCAGTCTTGATATCCGAGGGAAGAGAGGGAGTCTCTTCTGAGCACCGTCAAGAGGGTCAAATGGTGTGATTGGACATAAGCTCAGGGTGGAGTGGATTCTCCTAGGAGCTTAGGGTTCAGAGTGATTTCCAGCATGAGTTCTTCAGGTTTGAGTTCTGTGCAGGTGTTGAGGTTTTCTCTAAGTTTAGATGGAGTTCCTACTACGAAAATTGTGATGGATTTGAGGACCAGACTAGGTGATGGTTATGACAATGAATACATCCCTTGCTAAGATGGAATGTTATCTTTTATAGCTCAGGAGGTACTCTACAGATTTTTTCTTGTATGTGGAAGTGACCTTGCATTTGCACTACTAGGAACTTGACTTTGTAATAGGATTTTATAAAATTGTAATAATGTGACTCTTTTATTAAAGTGACTTTTTGTAAAGTGCCATTCCTAATATTTTATTAAAGTGACCTTATTTCATAAAGTGCACTTATGTCATAAAATTGAAATTTACTTTAATATATGTGAGTGATTTAGTTTGGAGGGAAAGAACCATGTCCCTTAATCATGTAAAGGCAAGATTAGATCTTGGTCTTTGGATTTAGGGATGGCGAAGGTGAAAAGTCACTTTCAAGTTATAAGAGTAAGCCTAGGGTAGTGTGCAAGACAAGCTTTTAGAGATTTTGAGAGAGTAAGGAAGAGATTGTTTGCAGCTAGAGTTGGCATAGTTTTCAAGAGATCTTGGGCACATTTCTCAAGAAGATTTTATGTGTGATAAGTGTTGGTTATTTTTTTTTGTTGGAGGTGTTATTGTACAGAGCCGTGCAGTCCATACAAGAAGTAGAAAGGGAACAAATTTCGAGGCTGGTTGTTGGCACAAATTTCGAGGCAAGTCTGAAGTTTTATTTGCTGCAGGAGGGCTATTATGTTATGTCCATACAACAAACTGTTGGCACAATTTTCTATGTGTTTTTCAGTGGGAAGGTTGTAGAACAACAAGATTTAGTGGGCATGGTTTTCTAGACATAAAAAGGGGGACTGTTGGGTGCTTAGAAGTTGTCTCTTGTTTCCATATATGATTGTTGTAACTTGTATTTCTTCTTGAAGGTGATAATAAAATCTCTCTAGGTGGGTTTCCCCAAGTTGGGGTTTTCCCCAACTGGTTGCCAAAATTTGTGGGTGTCCACATAATTATGTGATTGTTGTTCATTGTTATTTTCCACTGCAAATGTGCTTAGTAATGTGGTTTTTTGCTTTTGAAGTATAACTGTGATGTGGGTTATTTTCATTTAAGATATAAATGTCATTTTGCTAAGTGTGTGACAAAAGCTCTGTGTATGTTAGTGTGGTATATGAGACCCCCTCTGGCCAACTATTTTTATTGGTAAAGTCTACGAAAGTATACATATCCTAACCCCCTCTGGATTAAAGATATGACCTCTTAAGAGGAAACACATGTTCTTAACCATTAAGCCCACTAAAACAGTATAAATTTCCCACAACATAAAAGACACAACCCCATATATATTTCCTATAGGTTATACATAATTAATCCAAAAAAAAGTAACGTCATTATTACTAACTTTAAACTAAAAAAATTGAATCAATAAACATTAATCTAAAAGCTCGAGATTTTTTTTTTAGCTTATCACATAATCAAATCTATATATGTGCGTATATCATAATCTTGTTAGTGTCTTTGAATATTATTTTTTCTTTCAATACCAATTGTTGTAATATATGAATACTCTTTTTTTTTTAATATAACAACTTTTTTTTAATATGACAACTTAGCATATATTCTATAATAAAAACACTATGACATTTTTTACATATGAACCAACTATTTAAAAATATCAACTGAGATTTAATGACTGTATTACAACCTGTATAAATACATATAACATAAACGTGTGTTTCCTCTTCTAGTGACTGGAAAACATTGGTTCAAACAATTTAAAAATATCAACTTAAATTTAATGACTGTATTATAACCTGTATAAATACATATAACATAAACGTGTATTTCCTCTTCTAGTGACTAGAAAACATTGGTTCAAATAAATCATAGTATTTAAAAAAGAGAACATATTTTGATTTAATTTAGTTTTCGTTGTACATATTGTTAATGTCTCTTGATATTGCTTTTTCCTTTATAAGCGTGCTTGTTATTCTTTGGCGGCAGGAAAAAATATTTCACTATTTATAAATATCAACTTAGATTTAATGACTGTATTTCCTCTTCTAGTGATTGGAAAATATCCATTCAAACAAATCATAGTATTTAAAAATAAAGCATATTTTGATGTAATTTAGTCTTCTTTTTTATATTGTTTTTTTCTTTATAAGCGTGCTTGTAGATTAATATTCTTTAAAAAAAAAAAGTTATTTA
>SNQJ01S0141450.1:12203-26349 GCA_010110895.2 Picea sitchensis
CAGGCTAGCACCTATCGGCTAGAATCTGAACCACATGACCACTGCCTCCGTGTGACCGTAGTCAAACTTTCCATCGGGCTTTCGACATTCTTGACGACACAATGTTTGTGTCCACAGGACTTGCGATTCCCCGAAACCCGATGACTCATGGCCATTGACTTGTCAATGATCCTCTCTTTGTTGCAAAGTCTGCCACCTGTCCTCCACGGCTGACAGTCGTTCCTGCCTATCGGGAAATCGCGAATCGTGATTCTGAAACACATGAAGCTCTAGCTCCCGGGATCCCCGACTTTGCAGGATCTCTCGCCACGTGCCTCTGCTGATTGACGGCTCTGATTCAGTCGGGGAATCACGCATNCTTTCAAGACTCGAACGATCTCGGTTGTCTTACCCTTTAAAACCCTGATACCATAATTGTTGCTAATAGAAGGTTATTTCTCTGTTCACAATTTTTTCGATAGGGAAAAGATCACCTTCACACTCCTCAAGGCTCCCCCCCATGTTAAACATTGCTGGGAAACTTACTGGGAGAAAATTTACATAGAGGAATCTGGAATATATGGGGTCGATCCCACTTGGGATTTTTTTGTGGATGTGGTCAAGGAACAATATTACCCTGTTGGTAACTATGATGATCAATACATGAGATGGACCACGTTGCATCAAGAGAGGGGGAAAGTATTGTCAAGGTCCACCAATACCTTCCATACCTTGTGCACCAAGTTGGGTATCAAAGATTCTAAGCGACATTTGGTTTTGAAGTACCATGAGGCTCTACACAGATACATCCAAATTGAAATGGAGTTTCTAGACAACTCATCGCTGGGAGCTGCCTATCGATATGCTGTCAAAATCGAGAAGAAATTTAGGCACCAGAACAAACAGGAGTTCGGTTCTGCAAATCCGCAAAAACCAAAATATGATAAAGATAACCCTAACAAACAACCTCCTGAAAACCAATCTAAGCCACATGAAAAGAAGGGTCACGGAAAGACGAAGAAGGATACTTGAAAGTGGTACAATTTCCACAAAATCCCCTGGCACAACATCAACGAATGTCACTCAAAAAAGTCATTGGTGGCCGAGATCAAAGAAAAAGATCTGAACCTAGATTCAGAATATGATTCAGAAAATAATGGGAGAAGAAAAATCATCGACGCATACCCCACTACTACTGTCGCAATCAAAACAATTCAACCAAAAGAACCAGTAGATCCTAAAGAGGGGGAGCACCTCTTCCATTCACACATTTGGGTGAAGGGGACCCCATTGCATTTTGTTGTTGATAGCGAAAGATAGAAAAAACTCATCTCAATAGAGGTCATCAAACAGTTGGGATTTTTGACAACACCACACCCGCAACCATACAACATTGGGTGGCTTCGCCAAGGATGAGATATTTGTGCCAGCCAACAGTGTTGATTGTCATACGAAATTCAACCCTTTAAAGATGAGGTATTATGTGATGTTTCCCCACTAGATGTATGTGATGTTATTTTGGGCCAGCCATATATGTGGAAGCACCATACTATTTATGAGTCTCGACCCCATAGTGTCATTGTTACTTTGGGGCGTCTTCTCTATAGGATACCAGAGGTCATTCCGACTACTATCCCACCAAAAAAATGTCACAAGGAAATCTCTCATACTACAAAATTCAGCCTCTTCATAATCTTTTCAAAAGGTGAACAAAAGGACACTGCAACCACTGCATCCTTGGCCCAAGACCTTTCTATCTAACAGAAGTAGATTGTAGAAGAGAAATAAGATATTGTTTCTTCACCTACACGGGTGCCTACACACTGTCCAGTCAAGCCAAGATAAAACAAGTTGTTTGAATAGATTCAACCTCACCAACAATAGGTTCATGACAACCTTCAACAAGAAAAGCAACACAACTTATCCAATAAGACAAGCAACTTATAAAGATTCAGATTCTACAAATGCTTTCCCCTCTCCCCTGAGAAATCAATGCAATGAAGACCATTGATTCCTAAGGAGGGTGTATTGATCTAGGTGGATATCAGTGGCCACCGAGCTATTCCAACTAGTTCAAAACAGTCTTATGGAAATTTACTATTTTTAGCAGTTTTTTCGGTTCTTAAACTTCTGGGGCCATTTTGAGGGACTAAATGAAGTTTTTCCACGATCAAGAACCTTAATTAAATTCATAGGCTTTCATTGATCCCCCAAAATGAATATCCTCATCTATACCTTTCCAACGAGCTATTGTGTGCCCCAAACGAAGATCATATGCCAAAGTTACGCCCTCGGGAAGTTGATACACCAAACTACCCAAAACGGGGTCCAGAAAACTATTGGCTTTTCATCTTTCGAGGTTAGGGTTTTGGATTTTATTTATGTTAAAAATTCCTTTGGAGCCTCATTGTAATAATTTTCTTCTTTCAAATGTGAGTAGTCATCACATCTCTTCTCAATGATAAGCTACCACCACTCTAGTGAGTCTTTCACTCTGTATTTCTACAGTTTTGTACATTTTGCTCATTAATAGAAATTGTGTATTACTGTATCTTTGTGTTTATGGTTATATCTCTAATAAATATCTGTTATATTATTGAATATCTGATATATATTTGTACATTTCTTTATTATATCTCCGCTCTCATTTCGTGCCGAAAACAATCTAGATCAATGGCGAAGCGATGTAACATGCGAATTGTATTTCAATATTTTAATAATAATAATGTGATGCCAGCTGCTAAGGGGACATAAAACAGATATGGGGGATCAATTAATCCACAAGAGAGTGGATTTTCTAGGATAATGTCCAAGAGGGGGTCTAAGGGGGGAATTACCCATGTGTATGGATTTAACTCGTTTTCCTAAATCTGCTATTGTATATGAACCTTCCAATTTCTGATTGAGTGTTCCCAAAGCCAATCATTGAATACATGTAAGAGGGTGGGTGTGAGTGGTCACATCCAAAATTTATTAGGTACATGGGGGTTAAGTAAAATCATCTTGGGGAAGAGTGTGAGTCAATAAAGGAAAGCTAAAGGAAGGAAGAGGCATTGAGAGTGCAGTAAGTCGAAGGGGAAGAAGGGAGAATTTTGGAGTGTAACTGGAGCGTAACTAGAGAGAATTTGAGATGGAGAACTGAATCCTAGTTTTTAGGACGAAAGAGTGAGATCCTACATGAGTTTCACTGTAACAACAAGTGTTTGCTGTGGGTTTGCTGATAGTTTTCCTAGAAGCGGTTTCCCTTGATTTCCCAAGTGAGATATTCCTAGCTACCTATGCCAGAGAGACCTTTATAAAAGAATGGCTCATTGCTTGAGTTAGCCTTGATAAATGGATAGTATATCACTAAGGTTAACCTTGATAAAATAATGGTTCATTCCTTGGGTTGGACAAGTCAATAGGAAGAGAGTTGATCAAAAAATCGATATAGTTGTAGGAAAATATCAGTTGGGTTGAGAGTTTTATGAGCTATGAGTGGATTGTGAGAGACCACCCTCTTTTGTGGATTTCTAGCTTCAGCTCGGGGGTGACTGGTTGTTGATATGTGGAACAGTCAATCTATGGTTAGGTGGAACATCCGTCCCAATCATCTGGTTGCACAACTGTTGTGAAAATATGAGTGTTTTGAACTTGTTGTTATGTTAAATTTTGTATTTAATTATTGTGCATGAACTCTATGTATTTGGAAGTGATTTTATGTTGTTGTAATAAGTTGTTTTGCTGCAATTCATGTTGGTTATTAGCATGTTGTAGATGATTCTTTTTGTGGTTAAATATAGTAGCTAAATCTGTTTTAATTTGTAGCTGTAAGCTATAGGAAATCGACTAATAGTAAAATAATTGCTTTAATTAGCATAAGTTTCGTTTTATATGTATTCCACACGTATTGTTTCCAAGCTAGAGGCTAAGTACGTTACTAAAATGGTATCACAGTTGATAAAGAGGAATGTGTTTGTGACATGACCCAACCATGGTGATTGGGTATGTTACAAAGTGGTATTAGAGCCCAATTTTCAACACTGATCCTGGATGAGCCGAGTTAGCATAATGCCGAAGCGGATTCTCACAGAAAGTTGAATTGGTGAGTGGCTAAATTTCAAGTTACAGTGCGTCCATGATGGAAAATTAGAAGTGATTGTGTGGGATTTGGAAAAAGCCCCAATTTTATGCATCAAAATTATGGAAAAATTAGTTAAGCATCAAAAATATTTGGCGTTGCGTAGAAAATAATGGTGCACAGGGTGTGTACACTATATTTTGGCACTGCACTGTGTATAATTGGTGGCGTGCGCAGAAGATGGGTGTGTGGAAAATCACGCTAAAGTTTGGCATCACAGGGTGCATAATTTGTGGCACACAAATAATAATGTGATGCACAAGGTGTGCGTTTGGAGTGTTGGAAGAGAGAAGTACAAATTCCTTGGTGCACACACAATGTTATGCTTACATTGGATGCAGAATATTGGTGTGCGACACAAAGTTGTGCCTAGTAGATATTGGCGCGTGACACTAAAGTATGCACATTGGATATAGAAGTGTGTGCGAAGTCAAGGGGCCAATTAGTGGAATGCAGAAGTGGAAAAATGACTAAGTCTTGAGACTTTTCAGATGAACTTATGAAAGAAAAGTTACAAGATTGTGAGACCATGAGTCCGCGAGTCCGAAGAAGTGGAAAAACGACTAAGTGTTGAGAATTTTCAGATGGGCTTATGAAAGAAAGTTAAAATATTGTGAGTCTGTGAGTCCGCAAGTCCGAAGAAGTGGAAAAATAATTAAGTGTTGAAACTTTTCAGACGGACTTATGAAAGAAAAGTTACAATATTGTGAGTCCATGAGTCCACGAGTCCAAAGAAGTGGAAAAATGACTAAGTGTTGATACTTTTCGGACAGACTTATGAAAGAAAATTTGCAGGGTTGTGAGTCTGTGAGTCCACAAGTATGAAGAAGTGGAATAATGACTAAGTGTTGAGACTTTTTAGATGGAATTATGAAAGAAAAGTTACAAGATTGTGAGTTTGTGAGTCTGTGAGTCCGAAGAAGTGGAAAAACAACTAAGCGTTGAGACTTTTGAGATAGACTTATGAAAGAAAAGTTACAAGGTTGTGAGTTTGTGAGTTCGAAGAACTGGAAAAACGACTAAGTGTTGAGACTCTTCAAATGGACTTATGGAAGAAAAGTTACAAGGTTGTGAGTTCATGAGCTGAAGAAGTGGAAAAATGACTAAGTGTTGAGACTTCCAGACAGAATTATGAAAGAAGGTTACAAGTTTATAAGTCTGCGAGTCCGTGAAGGAAAATAAACTAAGTGTTGGTGGTGGGTGCAAGGAAGGTATGCAGAAGAAGTATGACTTAGATCCACGATGAATCCATTAATATAGATCAATGGAGGAACATTCAGGACTTCATATCTCTAGAGATGTTGTAGACCTGTACAAGAACTTCAGAAAACTATAAATTTCAACACAGAACTCAATGTTGGGCAAGTTTTCAGTCGTTGGAAAGTTGTTTCTTGGGGGGATGTATCAAGAAAATCAAAATTTAAATTAGTGCAATGTGTCCTTCAGAAATTAATGAAGAAGTACCATGTATTCTCATTAATAAAATGTTTTATAATATGCATGTTCTAACAACAATTATTACCTGCACATTTCTTGCAGAATTAGAAGTACAAAAATAGAATTTAGTTCCTATATGAGGACTGGAGTTATGGAAGATGCTAAAAAATCTTACAACCATGAGGAAGAGTTTAGAGGTATGCATATCAACATGGGGAATGTTGAGACATAGTCAAATGGAAGAAGAGATAGGCAAGATCCTTTCACTATGAGAAGTCTACATAGGGAAGTGCAAAGCTACAAGGTTGATAATGAAAGGATTATGAAGGCTCAGGAAGAGATACTTCAGATCTTTAAAATGTTGCATAAGCAAGTTAACAAATATTTTTGCACCAAGCAAGCAACTAGTGCTAGACAAGTATCAACATCTAGATCTCACAGCAAAGGGGATGATCATGGAAATGATAGGCAGTCAAGGAGCATGAGCAGGATCCATCATTCTCCAAGGCATTCCACTAGAAGAAATCATGCAAGCTTAGGGCTAGGAAGCATCCCAAGTGTGTCTCATGTTCAGAGGCAAAGAAGAAGGCCCAAGGCAGGCATCTTGCAAGGTGAACTCATGAAAATAAAGCCACCTACTTGCAATGGTGAGCATAGGAAAAAAGAAGAGGCAGAGGCCTTTCTATTGGAAATGAAGAAATATTTCCAGCTGCATGACTACCCATCCCATGTAGAAGCTAGGATTTCCACCTACCACTTGCAAGGAAAGGAAACGATGTGGTGGGATCAACTTAAGCAAACCAAGAACCTCGGTGAGAAGAGAATCTCATGGAGGAAGTTCAAAGGATATTTCCGAGAGAAATATTTGTCCGAGCATTGCTATGAGAGAAAGATGAAAGAGTTCTTTAAGCTCAAGTTGGGAACCATGACAATGGAGGAATATGAGAAGCAATTCTTTGAATTGTTGGTGTATGTTGCCTTCATCAAGGATGAGAAGGTTAAAATACAAATATTTCTATAGTGACAAGATTTAATATGATAACCCCAAGACCTTAGAGGAAGCCATAAGGAGAGAAAGGCACCTTTATGAGAAAATAAAATGAAGGCCAGTTTTCCAAAAGGCTTGGTGTTATAAAAATAGGATTGTGGAACAATAAAATAAAAAAAATGCGGAAATAAAACACAAAAGATACATAATACAATAGAGACACATATATACGTGGTTCACCGAGTGTGGGCTACATCCACCAAATAAATTTCCAGGTCCTTCATTTTTATTATCCATCAAAATGAAGGGATACAACCTACAACACACATGTTGTAACTTCCTCTTCTTTCTCTCACAGTCTCCTCTCTCAGAATACAATCTTTGCAATGATCCACAACCACAATACTATTCCCTCATAAAAGAGGGTTTCCTTCTCAGAAAAAAAACCCTAAGATAACTTCTATTGTCATATTTGTGACCTTATAATGAATGGTCCATATTTACTATGAAATTACAATATACATTTACAAGGAAATTTTTCCTTTGGGGGATTCTCCTCCAAATCCCTGCAGGGGGTCTGCTTTCCCCCAGACTCCACAAGGGGGGAAAGCCCCCCCTGCAACCCCCCGCGTGGAGGGGTGGACAATCTTCATGGAGTATAAACATGACTGAAAATAAAGACCTGTGAATCAGAAAGATAATCAGGCTCCACAACCAACAATCTCCCACTTGGATATTGATCTCAACAACTCCACCGCTGATGTATCTGCTGGACCATGATCCTTATTGGACCTGGAAAATTTCTCATCTTCACCTTCATGCTTGAAGACCAACTGAAACTGAGCAGGAACTCAGTTTATCCCTAGTTACTCCCTTTGTTAACACGTCTGCAAGATTCTGGCTAGTATGTATCTTTTCCAACTTTGTAACAAAGGTTATGTTTGTAACACAGGCTATGTTTTGGAGCTTGATTATATTCTTGATTCATACGTCTTGTTTCATTCGTGTTTGGATCAAAGTCCTTGGTAGGGTTTTGTGTTATATTATTTTCATATTTAGCCTCACATGATGTTATGTTACACTTGGCGCAGAGGGGGGCTCATAGGGGGGCATAACCCTAAGAAAATTTTTGGGAAGTTTTTTGCGTCTGTTTTTGGGTGGTTTTTGTACACGTCTTTCCATTCCATGGTTTTCTAATTCTGGTTAAGGAATTAAGGATGTAATCTAATCCAGGTCAATGGATTAGGGATTTTGGATGACACAAGATCATATATATATATAGTATTATATTTCATGTTTACTCTATGACATTCGTTATTAGGTCACAGATATAATGGTGGAGGTTATGTTGGTACCTTTTTACCCTAGAAGGAAACCCTTTTTTTAAACAGGGAATTGTATTACGATTGTGTATTGTGAGAAAGAGTATTGCATGTCTAAGAGAGGAGACTGTGAGAGAGTGGATAGAAGGTTGAAACATATTTGTTGTAGTGTTATCCCTTCATTTTTCTAGATAGAGTAAAGGAAGGACCGATTGTTTCTCCATGGACGTAGCCCATATCGGGTGAACCACATATATCACTGTCTCTCTTGTATTGTTTTCTTCTATGTTTTACTTTTTCATTCATTTTGATTTATTTTTATTATTGCTACTCAATCCTATTCTTGACAATAATAAAGTATGATTGGCCTTCCAATATGAAACACTTATTACATTCAAAAAATGCTCTACCAGAAAACATTTAGAAACAATTTTCTAGACATTTATTATTAAAACAAATTTGCAATGAATTTTTACATAATCATTCAAACAATAAGGATAAAGGAATGTTGGCCCTTGGTTATGGAAGGAAGTGAATATTAATGAAGAAAAGAGAAGTTACGAACTATGTGGAAGACACAGTGATTGATATTGGGTTGAAGTGGGTCAAAGAAGCAGAAAAGATGGAGTGAAGTACGGGAAAGTGAGTCATTGGACGAGAAGATTGAGGACGATAGATCAACAAAGGATATAGATCATGGAAAACTCAACAATCGGGACAAATTCATCAACGAGTGCTTTGGAACACCTCACGGGAAAGAAGGAAAGACAGGCTGGTGAAACCCTAGAAATCTGGGTCAAGTGGACCTAGGGTTTTAGACGCTTAGGGTTTTAGAATCTAGGGTTTTGACACCTAGGTTTCAACCTAAGGTTATCCGAGAGTCAATATAATGTACAAATAAAGACCTAGATGAGTGGGGTGGGATTGGTCATTGGTCGGTCATTATTTGATATGATTGTTTAAGCTGTTGAGCATGACTATTGTTGTAGAGAGAGAGAGAGAGAGTGCTAGGTGAGAGCATTCTCGTGTTGTAATATATTCAGTTGGGTGAGAAGATCAACCCTGCAGTTGGGTGCGTAGGGAGGGGAGATTGAGAAGACAGAAGAGAGAAATATCTACAAGCTAAGTGCCCAGATATAACTATATGCTTTCACTTAATATATCATAAAGCATAGTTCTATGGACACGTCCCTTGGGAAAAATTGGTGCACAAGTTCATTAACACGTTGGCTACAATGCCTATCAATTAGTATCTGCAAGTTGAACTGCGCCTCACCACTTCAGATTGGTACGGTATGACTCAAAACTTTATCACTACATTTTTTTTTGAAAGTCATCACCCTACAGTAGATCAAGCATTACAAGTTATAAAGCATAAATTTTTTGAGGAGGTACCTAACCTCCCTGTAGAACAAGAGGAAGAAGAATGGATTGCACCTTTTTAGAGCTTACAAGGTTGTTACATTATAAATGTTGATGAAGACAATGATCCTAGGAATGTGAACATCATAGAGACTGAAGGATATAGATACATAGAGGGGCCTGGGGTCGAACTACCTTTTATTGGGAAGCCCATTAAAATCAAGAAAGTTAATATTGAAATTAAACAAACACCTAAACTGGCAAACGTTGGAGATTACTGGGATGAGGCCACCATTGATAAGATAAAAAAATTACTGCATGAGTATCAGGACTTGTTTCCAACCAAGTTCAAATATATGAAGGGTATTAAAGGGCCCATGGGAGAGATGAAAATTCTATTGAAGCCAGATGCAAGACCAGTGAAGAAAAGACCCTACAGACTGAATCCTAAATATAAGAAGAAGGTTAGGATTGAATTAGACAGAATGTTGGAAGCATGAATCATAGAACATGTTGAAGAATCAGAATGGATCAGCCCCATGGTGGTCCAAGACAATAAGACAAGAGAGATCATAATTTGTGTAGACTTGAGGAAACTGAACGATGCATGCTTACATGATCCCTTTCCTACACCGTTTACTGATGAAGTTTTAGATAATGTTGGAGGATAGGAAGTTTACTCCTTCACAGATGGATTTTCAGGGTACCATCAGATCAGGATTGCCAAGGAAGATCGAAATAAGACCACATTTGCAACATAATGGGGATCTTTCTAGTACACAGTGATGCCCTTCAAACTGAAGAGTGCACCAACCATCTTTTCCAGGGTGGTAGTCGAAGCATTTAAGGAGTTCTTACATAAATTTTTAGAAGCATATTTTGATGATTGGATTGTTTTTAGCTTATTAAAATATCATATTGAGTGCTTAAGACTAATGTTGGATAAGTGCAGGCAATGCCAGATTGCCCTGAAAATGAAAAAGTGCATTTTCTTGTCACGTTTTGGAGTATTGCTAGGACATATTGTATGAAAGTAGGGGCTATTGGTAGATCCTTCCAAGAACACTATTATTGTTGATTTACCTCCCCCTACTTTAGTAAGATAGTTTCTCACTATGCTGGGACATACATGATACTATAGTAAGTTCATCAATGGATATGCATAGATAACAACACCCATGGAGAAGTTGTTAAAGAAAGATCGTCTGTTTCAATGGATAAAAGAATGTCAGCAAAACTTAGACACACTGAAACAGAAAATGGTTACTGTGCCCTTATTGGTTTTCCCAGATTGAAGTAAGGAATTCCATGTACATGTCGATGCCTAGTCCATTTCCTTAGGACAAGTGTTAGCCCTACCAGGAGCAGGAGACATTGACCATCCGTTAGATTTTTTTAGCAGGAATCTCTCTACAGCTGAGATAAATTATACCACCACTGAAAGAAAAGGATTAGCTATGGTGTATGCGCTACATAAATTTCGACACTACTTACTAGGAGGACATTTCAAGATGTTCACTAACCACTCTGCATTGAAATACTTAGTCAACAAGCTAGTGTTGGGCGGGAGAATATGCATATGGTTTTTTTTATTTCAGGAATATGATTTTGAAATTGTGGTCAAGCCAGGGAGAATGAACAAGGGACCTGACCACTTGTCTAGATTAGAACATGGGGAAGAGCCAACTAGCTTGGAAGATACACTACCTGATGCACAACTACTATCCATAAGAATATTTGATGATCACTTCGCAGATATAGTCCAGTTCCTATCTACAGGAATGGCACCTAGTGGATATACAATTATCCAGAAGAAACAACTGGTAGTGCGCGCTGCATAATTTTCACTGATAGCTGGATAGCTATACAAGATGGGACCTGATGAGGTATGGAGGAGATGTGTTATGGATATAGAGAGACCATTGATCCTCATAGAAACACATGAAGGCATTACAGGAGGGCATTGCACAGGAAAATCAACAACACAGAAGGTTCTTGGAGCTGGCCTCGGGTGGCCTACTTTACATAAGGATGCTAAGGATTACTATAAGGCCTGTGATGTATGCCAGAGGGTAGGGAAGCCATCTAGGAGAGATGATATTCCTTTAGAACCAAAACTAAATTTACAGGCATTTGATAAATGGGCCATTTATTTTGTGGGACCTATCAACCCACCAGGGAAGCGTACAAGAGCTAGATACATCATCACTGCAACAAAGTATTTGACCAGATGGGCAGAAGCAAGAGAAGTTAAGGAATGTAGTGCAACTACAACTGCGCAATTCATATTTGATGATATCATAACTAGGTTTGGATGCCCAAAGATCCTTATGAGCGATCAAGGTACACATTTCATTAACAAGACTATTGAAGCTTTGACTCAAGAATTTGAGGTTCACCACTAGAAGAGTACACCCTACTACCCACAGGCAAATGGTACAGTCGAAGCTTTCAATAAGATCTTGGAGACAGTGATGATGAAGATTTGTAGTGTAAACAGAGATGATTGGGAACTAACAGTGCCATCAGTACTATGGGCATATCGAATTACTTGTAAGAAGCTGCCAATGTCGACTCCACAGTGTCGAATTTAACTTGTTTGCTTATTCTAGCCATTTGATAGATAGGAAACTAATGAGCACATAGATAACAAATGACCCATCAATCCAAAATTAACTCTTTTATGTGTTATAGACATTTGATATCCACACAACTGACTACAGACTTGTTATGTGCCCATTGGATACCCACAAATTTTAAGCATCTGAACCTTGATTTTTAGCTCATGGAGGGTATCATGGAATAGAATGAGAATAACTATGATATATTCACCAATTTAGATACAATGTTCAAATTTTATTCTTCTGCCTACATTTTCTGGGGCAGTTCTTGCCTCACACGCACTTTGAGAGAAAAAAATGGAAGAATGCCTAAAAAAACAAGGACTTGACTCACCTATTTTTTTGGGGGCCAAAATGCATCTGTATGTATCCGTATGCCAAACTGTGGTACACATCCATACTGATTGAGTGTTTGTGCAAGTTGAGCTTCTAGGCTAAGCGTGACAGTCTCTTAACTTTCCTCTGATACCAAATGAAGAAATCTTAAGCAACATTAATGGAGCAAGATAGAAATATCAACAATTTACAATACACTAACTCAAACATTCTCAATATCAAGACAAACATTTATACATCTCCCAAAATCACTCAACAATATCTCCACAATTTGTTCAACTAATATTATCTCACTCTCAAAATATACCTTCGAGATATAAACAATATTAACAAAAATAGATCTAGAATAATCAATTGAATGATTAACCAAACATGTTAGGGTACTAACTGTACAGATCCAGAGATCAACCCATATCATGAATGATCCTCATACTAACAAAACTTAATCTATTAATATGAATTAATATGAATTAATATGAATTAATAAAAATACATGAGAGGGTCTTTGTTTATAGGAATTAAGAGACCCAACAAATAGCTAAGAATAGTTGTTTAGTTGAGAGACTACGTAAAATTACAACTCACACATGCTAGATGTGTTGGAAAACACCAACACCAATAGTCCATCCATAAGAAAAACATAGGAAGAAAACAAAAGAAAACAAAGATAGGTCCTGACAACAAGGCCTGATGAGGTACCCATGTACAAACTCTTATAAATGGAGAAACCTAACCCCTCAAGTAGATAGAATAATATGTTTTCTATTTAATAAAGGTTGACATTAGTAAATAACGCCTATGTAATAATTTGAACATGTATAATGTAAGAAGACTTAATAGAAGGTTCTTCTTCTAGAAATATCTTCCTCTAGAATGTTCTCTAGAATATTGAAATAATATAAATAGGAGTAGAAAGTGTAGATTTTCTGAGGTCCTATTAGGCTGCCACCTAAGGTCTGTCCTTGACCTTAGTATGGCTCTAAGTTTCAACTGTGTCTCTTTCTTCTCTTATTGTTTTAGGGCAACAGACAGTCACCCAAATTTCTGCTCAATGTTTAATGGTTAAGTGCTCTTTTAAGGTTCCCTTGCAAGTGTTTTCTTTACTCAATGTTAGAACATGCATAATACATTAAAACACATAACAATACCTCTATATATTTGAACTTTAAAATGTTGATCTACACTTCTAAGAATGCATAAATTTGACACAGGTATTTTTGGTCAACATGACCCTAGATAAAACCCCTCGAGGGAAAACCAGTTTGGCTATATGTCTATATAATGATGATCAAAGCATGAGATAAAAAAAGTAATAAAATACAAAGGAACCTGTATACATAGCAAGCTCCTCACGAGATTTTCCACAAGATCCAATGAGATATGTGCCCAAACTCAGGTGTGCCCTCTCCATTTGCTTCTCTCTCCACTAAAATGAAGCACTCTCCTTCCTCTTTGACCTAATGAAGAAATATCTCCACAAGAATGTGCTCTCCTGTGCTGCCTCTCCACGGAACCTGTTAGAACTGGCTTCCTCCAACTGAAACTGCTACCAGGTAGTTGTGCATCCAATCCTATGGTACACCCTCCTCCTAGTAGATGTGATCACCATCAAATAATTGAGGCCTAAGCTAGATGCCTCTCTCCATGGAAGCATGCGCCCAAGCCATCCTCTCCCAATGAAATTGTTCTCATCCTCTTTCCCTTTGTCCTTACATCAAGTGAACATAATAAGGAATGAATGCCTCCTTTGCCCCTTGCACCCTCCTTTAGGATGCATAAGGAAACATAAAAGAACGGATGGATGAGATCTCACATCTCATCTCTAATCAATGGTTGAGATCATCTCGCATAAATCTCAACTCAAAACCCAATTTCACTTAAGTTTCCATAGTTCTCACTTTATGTCTTTTAATTCACCCACATTGTGAATTAATTGTCACTTTAGGCTAAAATGACCAAATTTCACTTTTAACTTAAATTT
>SNQJ01S0141450.1:34570-48372 GCA_010110895.2 Picea sitchensis
TCGACGTCCAAGATCAGTGCACCCAGATCAACGGTGCTTGAACAATCTCATCCTTATCAGCGGCTCTGTGTTTAGCCAGGTGAGCCTCCTTCCTGTCATATCAGCTTGTTGACCATCCTCCCACTGGCCACCTGTCCTCATCCTGGCCGTGCGATGAGGCTCGCGCCCTTCTGCCCTCTCCTCATCTTCCAACATCTGTCGCTTCCCCCTCTCTTGGTCCACATGGTCCCGTTCCCAACTCACCCTCCATCCATCGCCTACCATGTGTCCCACCTCTTTCCATGACAGCCTCCTACCACAAGTGCACCCATTATGCCTTGTCCTGCTCCTTCCACTTATCGTCTTCCGCCACATGTCTCCCCCGCTACCTCGCTTAAGCCTCATCTCTTCTTTCTTTTCCCTCGCAGTTCTGGCCCCATCACTCCATTCCCGTGCCCCATCTTCTGCGCTGGCCCTCATGCCTATTCTTTAGGCCAGTCAGTTGTTCCAGGTGGTAGCGCGGGAGGCCCTCCACGTCCTAAAGGTGCCAAGTTGGACGGGCCATCCCCAATCCCGACAAAGCAGTTATTGAAGTGTTTGGTGGTGGTTAGACATCGTCTCCGCCATAATGGGAAAGCACGAAAATGAATTAAAGGCACATCGATTCGCCGTTGGAACTGTCAAAAGTCAAATTGCGTCCGACATAAGTTGCAGGATATTTTAGATGTTGACTGTCAGAAGCCATGCAGACACAAAGCTTTCAATACAATGTCTCGGTTCTGCTGCTGTTGTTATTCTGAGTATATGAAGGCATTTTCGCCATTTTTGTATCTATTGATGGTAGAGCTAAGCTCCCGACTGTAAAGTTTCAACAAACATTCTGGTTTCCTAGTTATGCCTCTGTGTTTGATATTTCTTGTTTAATGACAAACAGTTCTCCTTTTCCATCTATGTTTCATCTCATAACAGAGAGTTCATGATCGAATGATTCGCGTGAATTGTTGCAGTTATGTTATGATAAAGGATTTGTTGTGACATTATTGTATTCTCTGGTTTTCTGTGTTTTAATGTAAGAGGATCTTGTGTTCGAATGCTTTCTTCTCCAGTCTGTTATGAACCTGATGTTTATGATAGACCTTCGCACTCTTCTCATGCAATTCTTCCCCCTACTCACCCTTTATTGCAACTCATTGTTTGAATTTTATCACGACCTCACTCGTCCATGCATGCCTGGCTTAGTTTCTGAGTTGAAACGATATTGTTCAGAGTTTTCCTCCATTTGATCACCTCTTTAAAACAAATCGTGACATTAAACTGATGGGTGTCAGGCTCTGCTCTTGCAAGCAATCCAGGAGTGACTTCTGACGCCAACATTTCTGGCGCTGTTGCCGGGGACGAAGTTGAATATTTTCCCCGGATTTGAACGACAAAGATCAACTGATTCTGAAGGTGCATCAGATATCAGAACTTGAAGATTGCTACTATGCACCTGGCGACTCCATTGTGCCGACTCCGCTGGGGAGAACCTGCTCTATCAATTGTGGCTTCGAGAGGCAGACACATGAGGTCTAATCCACACTTGCCTTTAGCTACACCAGAAGCTGACTCAGAAGCAGTGCGCAGAAAGGGAAAGAGCTCTGCAAAAGAAGCTTCCATTGCCGAAACAGGTAATACGCCATCCCCTTCTATGAGAACTCCATTTTCTTGTGCTCATCTTCCTAATCATCCTTCCTCTAAGGTTTCCCATTTTCTTAACTTTGGGAGTGTTCCTGCTGAGTTTTCTCCTCCTGGTCTGGTATCAGAAAGAGAGATCCTTGTCACTCCCCCCTCCCTGGAAGTTGTGCCTCAACACAGACCCCAAGCCTCTGAAGGTTTCACCACCCCTCATTTTATTGCTACTACTGTACAGGAAGAAGCATCTGCACAATCAATTCCCATGGCTCTCTCCCTGTTTTCTCCATTGTCTCCCCCAAGAACCTCTTTTCCGACATCTCCAGTCCACACTCCTTCTCCTCCGAGTTCTCCTCTACCTAATACCCCTATGGCTGGTGCTAATCCTCCTCTGAATAGAATGGATGCCATAGTTGTTGCTAGATATGCTCCTTTAATCCTCCCTCATCCTATGAATCCCCTCCCTACTAGAGATTATTTGAAATATATGCCCAAGTTCACAGGAGAAGGGGATATAACTGTTGCAGAGCACCTAGATGCTTTTTACAGTTATGCAGACAACTTGAATATTGAGAACGAAGATGTCTGGATGAGATTCTTTGTCTAGAGCCTGGATGGAGAGGTAAGGAAATGGTTCATAGGATTGGCCCCTGGATCTATCGTCGGCATTGAAGCCTTGGATAATGTTTTCATGAGGCAGTGGGGAGATAGAAAAGATTTCATGTATTACATGACAGAGTTTGGGTCTCTGAGGAAAATGGAAGGAGATTTTGTCTCTGACTTCTCCAAAATATTTAATAAGATGTACAATAAGATCCTTGCATAGATAAAGCCCTCAGAAGCCTCTGCCAAAATTTCATATGCTGGTGCATTTGATCCTGATTTCTGCCTGCTATTAAGAGAAAGAAGAGCTACCTCCTTAGCTCAAATGAAAGATGTTGTAGTAGAAGTGGAATCCAACATATTGGCAGCTGACATACTGAGGAACAAAGCTGACGCAGACAGAAGAAAGGGAAGATCCGAAACCTCAACTTCTGGCCCATCGGTGCCCCACCCTCAAGTGAATGAGCTAACCGAGATGATGAAGTTTCTGACCAAAGAAGTGGAGAGATTGAAGGTGGAAAGGAAAAAAATGTATAAGGGCCCTCAGAACACCGAAAATAAAGGAGGTTTCAGGAGGCCAAATGATAATGTGGCTCCCCCAACTATGCACAGGGAAAGGGGAAGAGACAGAGAAGACCAGAGAATTCAGCCCCCTTTTCAGAACAATCTGGTGGCCGATGAGAAAGAAAGAGAAACAGATGAGCTTGACCCTAAAATCCACTGCTTAGAAGACACTCCTCCTTTTCCTCATCTCACTCAAACAGCCTATGAAGAGTCTCTCATGGCTAGTTAGCTAAATGAATTGAGCAAGGGAGACAAAGCTAGCGGCGGTTGAGGCAGGTATCACCTGAGGTCCGACAAAAGGGCAGCAACACCTGATGTTCCTGAGCCATCCACTAGAACATAGAAACCTTCTAATGAAGTAGCAGATGCTCACAAAGGTAAGAAGGCTCGACCTCTCTCTCCCATTGTCCATAATCATGTTCCTGAAGTTAGAGAAATCCCAAAGCCTATATCTTCTTTCAATTTCAAACATGAGATCCAAAAGATCAGAATTCCGGTGCCACTCACTGAGTTAATTAGACATGGGGAATTCAAAAAATGCTTCTCTAAGCTGTTGAAATCTGAAACCTCATACCCACTCACAGACTCCATAAACCTTCAAGATGAAAGGCCTGCAGTTTTCCTAGGTCCCATGGTAGAAGATAGAGATGATTCATCCCCTCCCTTCTACACATCCCTGAACATACATGATAAAGTGTTGCATAATTGCCTTATGGATTCAGGGGCCTCCCACAACCTCATGCCCAAAATTGTCATGGAAGAGTTAGGACTAGAAGTCACCCGAGCCTATCACGACCTCTATTCTTTTGACTCCAGGATGGTTCAATGCTTAGGAGTAATCAAGGACCTAGCAGTTTCTTTGTTTCAGCTGCCCATGAAAAGTATGGTCATGGATATTGTGGTAGCTGATGTTCCCCCTAAGTTTGGCATGCTGTTGTCAAGATCTTGGATAAAAAGACTGGGGGGAACCTTGCAGATGGACCTCACATATGCCACTATCCCAGTGTTTGGAGGGGAGCATAGAAGATTATACAGAGAAGCCCAGCTGGCCTACATAATCAGTGATGAAGCCAACCCTACCAATCATCCCATCTATGCCTTGGACACTGATTTAGGCTCCAGTTTACTACAGCTCACCCACACCCCTGAGGCTCCTTTACAGATCAGAAAGCAGCCCATTCTTAATCAGGAGACACCCCCTCCAGCCACCTCTGTTTGGAAGATGTTCTTTGATGGAGCTTCTTCCAGTATAGGTGCAAGTGCTGAAGTGGTATTCATATCCCCTTCTCAAGAGACCATATCTCTGTCATACAAGCTGGAATTTGAAGTCACCAACAACGTGGTAGAGTATGAAGCTCTGGTTCTAGGATTAAGAGCTGCAAAGGAGATGGAAATTAAGGAGATGGCTGTGTTTGGAGATGCGGAACTGACTGTCCAGCAGGTCAAAAATGTTTATCAAGCCAAGCATCCTCGTCTCAGGAATTACAGGAACGAGGTATGGGACCTTGTTAATAACTTTTTCTCGGATTTTAACATTTCCTACATTCCAAGGGAAGAAAATGCCCCAGCCAACTTTTTAGCTTTCACAGCTAGTTTGCTCGAAGTTCCTGCGTTGCCCACTGTCAGGTCCAACGTTGAGATAAAATATAGGCCCTATGTACCAGACAACGTCAAACACTGGACAGTGTTTGAAGATGATCAGGAAATCGAGAAATTTCTCCAGTCCATCGATGACTTTTCTACATTGCACATAGATGAGAATCCTGACATGGAAGGTGACCATCACCCTGGGGAGCTTTTAAATAGAATTGTTGATCACCAGATTATTCAACTACCGAGCAATTACATTCCGAGGGGACTTGTCCCATTAGAAAGACTATTCGATGGAAATGATGTGGCAGTGAAGGGTAAAGTTTCAGGTGATGATGATGACACAGCTAAGTGCAACATAGGCACACTGGAGGAGCCCAAGTTTTTCAGGCTGTCAAGGAGTTTGACCGAGGAGCAGAGGGTTGAATATACTAAGTTGTTGAAGGAGTTTGCTGATGTGTTCGCATGGACCTACGAAGACCTCAAGACGTATGACACATCAGTCATTGAGCACAAGATCCCACTAAAAGAGGAGGCTAAGCCATTCAAGCAGAAGTTGAGACAGATAAATCCCATGCTGCTACCTGTCATGGAGAAGGAAGTGAAGAAGCTGCTAGATGCCCAAATCATTGTCCCCTTGAGATACTCCGACTGGGTGGCCAATTTGGTCCCAGTAAGGAAGAAGAGTGGGGAAATCAGACTCTGCGTTGATTTCAGGAACCTGAATAGAAGCTCTAGGAAGGACAATTACCCCCTGCCCAACATGGAACACATACTGCAGAGGGTAACTGGTGCATCTAGAATATCCATGATTGATGGTTTCTCTGGATACAATCAGATATCATTCATGCCTGAGGACAGAGAAAAAACAGCTTTCACCACTCCTTGGGGCACATTCATGTATGCCAAAATGCCTTTTGGGCTGATGAACATGGGAGCAACATTTCAGCGAGCCATGGACATAGCCTTCATCGGGGAGAAGGACCAGTTTGTGGTGATATATCTGGACGACATCACAGTCTTCTCCAAGACTGATAAAGAGCACTGTTGCCACTTAAAGAGAGTTTTCCTTAAGTGTCGGAGGTATGGCCTATCTTTAAACCCCAAGAAATCATTGTTTTCTATGAAGGAGGGGAAGTTGTTAGGTCACATAGTGTCGGCAAAAGGAGTAAGGATTGACCCTAGCAGGGTAGAGGCACTCCAGACCCTGTCACTTCCCAGGTCCAAGAAGGAAGTCCAGGCCTTTTTGGGGAAGATAAAATTTCTGAGGAGATTCATCTCGAACTTTGCCGAGATGGTAAAACACATCACAGCCATGATCAGCAAGGGAAATGAAGTGAAATGGACTGTTGAACCCAGGGAATCTTTTGCCCAAATAAAGAAAGCATTGACTGAAGCACCTGTGCTAATCAGTCCCGATTATTCTAAAGATTTCCTAATTTTCTCGTTTGCTTCTGATGACTCAGTAGCAGCAGTCTTGTTGTAGAAAAATGATCAAGGGCGAGAGAAACCTATTGCTTTCTACAGCAAGGCGTTGAGAGATGTTGAACTCCGGTACGAGATCATGGAGAAGCAGGCCTATGCATTGGTGAAAGCTCTCAAAGATTTCATAATCTATGTCTTGCACTCAAAAATCACTACATATGTCCCTTCAACCTCTGTGAAGGACATCCTTATACAGCCTGACATAGACAGGAGAAGGGGTAAATGGATCGCCAAGATCCTGGAATTTGACCTGGAGATTAAGCCCACCAAGCTGATAAAGGGGCAAGGTCTGGCCAAGCTGCTTGCGGAATCTAATTGCAAGGCTTTGGGGATTAACTTCATCAATGAGCAAGCCGAGTTATCCAACAGAAATTATCAGACCATCATACCACTAGCAGCATGTCCCTGGTACAGGGATATCTTGTACTTTCTGCAAGAATTAAAGCCCCCTGATGTATTGGGAAAAAGTAGGGCCAGAGCTTTAAAGCTCAAAGCGGTCAGATATTGTCTCATTGACCAAGCCTTGTATTGGAGAGACCCTCTGGGGATACTATTAATATGTCTAGTCCCACTGTAAGCCCAGAAGGTGATGTTCGATTTCCATGGCAGTCTCTACGGAGGTCATCATTTTTGGAAGACCACAACCCACAAAATCCTCCAGGCTGGGTATTACTGGCCTACTTTTTTTACTGATGTCTGTAGGGAAGTCAGGGCTTGCATCAAAAGCCAGAAGTTCTCAGGAAAGCAGCAACTCAAATCTCTGCCATTAAAGCCTGTAGTAGTTTCAGCACCCTTTCAGCAGTGGGGATTGGACTTTATCGGAGAAATTCATCCTCCCTCGAGTGGCCAACATAGATGGATTCTGACTGCAACCGACTACTTCACCAAATGGATAGAAGTTGTCCCTACCAGAAGCACTTCTCACAAAACAATTATCAGCTTCCTGGAAGATATTATATCCATATTTGGTTGCCCCAGCAGAATCGTCACTGATAATGCCTCCCCCTTTCGGTCTAATCCTCTGGTCAAATTCTGTGAACAGTTCCAGATTGCACTGATTCACTCCACTCCCTACTATCCTCAAGGAAACGAACTAGCAGAGTCCTCCAATAAAAGCCTAATCAAGCTCATCAAGAAGCTACTGGAGGACAATAAAAGGGCCTGGGACTCAAAGCTCAAATTTTCTCTTTGGGATGATCGGGTGACAACCAAGAAATCTCTGGGTATCTCACCTTTCCAACTGGTTTACGGAATAGAGGTCGTTTTCCCCACTCAACTCGCCTTACCTGCGGTGAAATTCCTCCAAGACCTTGAAGAAGAACCTAACCATGTGCTCAGAAGGATTCATCAGATGGTGGAAGTGCAGCAGATCAGAGAACAGGTCATGGACAGAGCCTACAATCATCAGCAAAAGATCAAGCAGGCTTTTGACAGGAAAAGCAGGAAGAAATAATTCAAGCAGGGTGACCTGGTATTCAAATGGGACGCACCCAGGCAGGACAGGGGAAAGCACGGTAAATTTTATGCCCTCTGGTTGGGACCTTTCAGGATCCTTGAAGTATTTCCAAACAACACTTACAGGCTGCAGGATATGGAAGGTGAAGAGGTTTTTAGTGGCCCAGTGAATGGGCATTTCTTGAAAAAATGTTTTCTATGAGCCGCAGTCGGCTCTTTTGTTTTTGTAAATATTGTTTTTTGTTTTTGTTTTCAGTTTAATAAATCACTCCATAGCCCAACAATAAGGCACTGGATCTACAAAAGTGTTCTTAGAGCATCACAGGGACGACTCTATCCCCCATGGAGCCAAATGTTAGTGATATTTCTGGTGGGGGGGCTAGAATGAAAAAGAATGGGTTAAAAACCCACTTGTCCTAAGTTTTGGGTGATAATGTGCCCGTGGTAAGTAACGAGCAAGTTCGAGCGGCAGCGATTCACACGCTTGGATCAATGGCGCGTATAGAATTCTGGAACCCTCCCACCTTTCTACCTTTAAGCGGGGGGGGGGGTCTCGAATCGCGGGCGCATCTCTTCAACTGTCCAGATCGTAGCACCTAGATCAACGGCGATAAAGGAAATTCTGGACCCCCCCTGCCTTTCTACCTTTAAGTGGAGGGGGGGGGGTCCGGAATTGGGCGCGCAGCTTTCCGATGGCCAAGATCAGCGCGCCCGGATCAACGGTGCTTGAACAATCTCGTCCTTCTCATCGGCTCTGTGTTTAGCCAGGTGGGCCTCCTTCCCGTCATATTAGCTTGTTGACCATCCTCCCACTGGCCACCTGTCCTCCTCCTGGGCGTGCGATGAGGCTCGCGCCCTTCTTCCCTCTCCTCATCTTCTGACATCTGTCGCTTCCTCTCTTGGTCCACATGGTCCCTTTCCCAACTCACCCTCCATCCATCGCCTACCATGTGTCCCACCTCTTTCCACTACAGCCTCCTACCACAAGTGCACCCATTATACCTTGTCCTGCTCCTTCCACTTATCGTCTTCTGCCACATGTCTCCCCCGCCACCTCGCTTAAGCCTCATCTCTTCTTTCTTTTCCCTCGCGGTTCTGGCCCCATCACTCCGTTCCCGTGCCCCATCTTCCATGCTGGCCCTCATGCCTATTCTTTAGGCCAGTCAGTTGTTCCAGGTGGCAGCGCAGGAGGCCCTCCACGTCCCGAAGTTGCCAAGTTGGCCGGGCCATCCCCAATCCCGACGAAGCAGTTATTGAAGCGGTTGGTGGTGGTTAGACATCGTCTCCGCCATAATGGGAAAGCACGAAAATGAATTAAAGGCACGTCGATTCATCGTTGGAACTGTCAAAAGTCAGATTGCGTCCGACATAAGTTGCACAATCTTTCAGATGTTGACTGTCATAAGCCATGTAGACGCAAAGCTTTCAATACAATGTCTCGGTTTTGCTGCTGTTGTTATTCTGAGTATATGAAGGCGTTTTCACCATTTTTGTATCTATCGATGGTAGAGCTAAGCTCCCGACTATAAAGTTTCAGCAAACATTCTGGTTTCCTGGTTATGCCTCTGTGTTTGAGATTTCTTGTTTATGAAAAACAGTTCTCCTTTTCCATCTATGTTTCATCTCATGCCAGAGAGTTCATGATCAAATGATTCGCGTGAATTGTTCCAGTTATGTTATGATAAAGGATTTGTTGTGACATTATTGTATTCTTTGGTTTTCTGTGTTTTAATGTAAGAGGATCTTGCGTTCAAATGCTTTCTTCTCCAGTCTGTTATGAACCTGATGTTTATGATAGACCTTTTCACTCTTCTCATGCAAGTCTTCCCCCTACTCACCCTTTATTGCAACTCACTGTTTGAAGTTTATCAAGACCTCACTCGTCCATGCATGCCTGGCCTAGTTTCTGAGTTGAAACGATATTGTTCAGAGTTTTCCTCCATTTGATCACCTCTTTAAAAAAAATCGTGACATTAAACTGATGGGTGTCAGGCTCTGCTCCTGCAAGCAATCCAGGAGTGACTTTTGACGCCAACGGATCTCATCCATCCACTCTTTTAGGTTTCCTTATGCATCCTAAAGGAGGGTGCAAGGGGAAAAGGAGGCATTCATTCCTTGTTATGTTCACTTGAGGAGAAGGAGAAAGGGAAAGAGGATGAAAGCAGTTGCATTGGGAGAGTAAAGCTTGGGTGCATGCTTCCATGGAGAGAGGCATCTAGCTTGGGCCTCAGTTATTTGATGGTGATCACATATGCTAGGAGGAGAGCACACCATAAATAAAACCACACAATTGAAAATTAGATCCATACTAAGGTCAAGGACAGACCTTAGGTGGCAGCCTCATAAGACCTCAGATAATCTACATGGTATTAGAGCCACCGGTGGCTTATACTTGTTGATTTTGGAGAACTTTTGTGGGTAGTTTTGTGAGGTTTTATATCAGATCTATTGGCTATTTTGGACAGCAAGTTTTTAGTCCAAAATAGTGGGTAAACTTTAGATCTGAAGGTACCTCTCATTCAATGCCAGTTGGATAGCTCAGGGTAAATTTTGGACAGCTAGTTGACAATGTTTGTGGATAGTTGTGGGTGGATTTGTTGTGTTGATTTTTGACACTTGTGGACAGCCTCTTTTCACACCTCCATGGAGAGGATTAAGGTTGTAGAGTACGACCTCTTTTCAAACCTACTTTCTAGGAGTGAGGTCAGGGTTTCGCTTGCCTCTTTTCACACCTGTGTTGACAGGAGTGAGGCAACATTCCTTTGCATTTGGAGCATCAGAGTAAGCGCAGTTGATAGAAATGTCAGTATCTCAGATGTGTGTGGAGGATAGGCTAGCCAGGGCTAGAAATTGGTCGCCTTGGAAGGTGAGGATGGTCTTTGTCTTCGAGGACCTCGAGCTATGGGACATATTTGAGGCAGTTGTTCCAATCATACACGTCACTGCTCCCATAATGGTGGCATAAATTAGGAAAAGGAACAACAAGGCAAAGAGGATCATTTGTGATGATGTGAGAGATCATAGTATTGCCCATTTGATGAGGAAGACTCATGCATATGAGATGTAGGCATCTCTATGCAAGTTGTATGAGAGCTCTAATGAGAACTGGAATTTGGTTCTTCATGATCGAATAAGGAGCATTCGCATGCTCGAGGATGAGTCAGTTACTTCATTCCTTGATAGATACACCTAGATCATAGACGATCTTGGAGTCATCGGAGAGGTGGTGAAACCAAACTCTTTGGTCAGGACAACTATGAATAGCTTCACCAAACCTTGGGGTCCATTCGTACGTGGCATTGTTTCCAGGGAGGTTATGCCTACATGGGAGAGGATGTGGGATGACTTCATCCAGGAGTAGATCAGGCTTGGAGCCAAAGCTTCTAGACATCAGCAGTAACAACAGTGAGTTCTGGGTGATGAGGACCTTTCTATTTGGACAAAGGGAAAGAATAATGCCGATCGTGGAGGTCGGCAGGGTCCCAAGTTTGGGGCCCCACCATAGGGAGGAGAGAGCAGCAACAACAGTGGGAAAAAGAGAAACATGAGCATAGTGAGATGCTTTTCTTGTGGAGAGATGGGTCACTATGTAGGACAGTGTCCCAAAAAGAAAAAGAAGCAGCAGGATGTGTCAACAGTGACAACAGAGGAGATAGAGTTTAGTGATCAGTTTGCGAGAGAGTGTGCATTCGTGACTACCTTGTCTACCATTAAACCATCCAACACTAGTTGGGGAGATAGATTTGATGAGGACCGACTAACTAACAGTAGTGATTCAGAGGGAGAGAAAACTCAGTGTCCCTAGACATCTTCAGAGTGGGTGACTGGTCCACCCAGTATAACTACAATTCCAGAGCAGCTGAGAAGATAGAGAGTTAGTGCTACAGATTTAGTGCATCCGAGGTTTATGAGGAGGAGGAGCAAGGCACCACGGAGTCTTGAGCCTCATTTAGCTTCTGAGATGGGCAGATCAGGTTCTAGATCCACTTCAGGTGGAAGTTACTTGGCGAGAGTCCAAGTTGATTACTCTTTGTGAGAGACCAAGAGGTGGAGACTCTTGGTGAGATTCCAAGAGAGTGAATCTTGTTGAGATGCCAAGAATAGGTGGAAATCCTCGGTGGGAGACCAAGGTGGAGATCTTGGTGTGATGAACGAGATCTAGGTGATCTTGGATAGATGGAGAGTCAGTTCCATTTATGGATCACACAGATTGAGCAGATCTATGACATAGTCCACTTTCAGTGATTAGGGTACAACAATACTCATCAAGTATATGCCAAGAGGCAACCATTTCCTCTGCAGGGATGAGATTGGTGGTGACGAGCAGTTTCCTCGATAAGAAGGAGTGTTGAGATTTGGGTACCTTGGAAAGTGGTCCCCATGTGCTTATGAACCTCTAAGCACAAAGGGAGATACTATTACCCTTGTACTATGTACTTTGTGTCTAATTTCACTTTGACTTATGAAATTTAAGTTAAAAGTGAAATTTGGTCATTTTAGCCTAAAGTGACAATTAATTCACAATGTGGGTGAATTAAAAGACATAAAGTGAGAACTATGAAAACTTAAGTGAAATTGGGTTTTGAGTTGAGATTTATGTGAGATGATCTCAACCATTGATTACAGATGAGATGTGAGATCTCATCCATCCATTCTTTTAGGTTTCCTTATGCATCCTAAAGGCGGGTACAAGGGGCAAAGGAGGCATTCATTCCTTGTTATGTTCACTTGAGGTAAGGACAAAGGGAAAGAGGACGAGAATAATTGCATTGGGAGAGGATAGCTTGGATGCATGCTTCCATGGAGAGAGGCATCTAGCTTAGGCCTCAGTTATTTGATGGTGATCACATCTGCTAGGAGGAGGGCATACCGTAGGATTGGATGCATAGATACCTGGTAGCAGTTTCACTTGGAGGAAGCCAGTTCTGACAGGTTCAGTGGAGAGGTAGCATAGGAGAGCACATTATTATAGAGATATTTCTTCATTAGGTCAAAGAGGAAGGAGAGCGCTTCATTTCAGTGGAGAGAGAAACAAAGGGAGAGGGTGCACTTGAGTTTGGGAACATATGTCTTTGGATCTTGTGGAAAATCTCATGAGGAGCTTGCTATGTATGTTGGAAATATGGCTATAGCAGAGATGACGCAGATGGTCAAGGTTGTCATTGATGGCAATCGGTCAGATGGTCAAGGTTGTCATTGATGGCAATCGGTTGGTTATAGAGCACGCAAGAGATGCTGGAACGCGCACAAGAGATGCTGGAACACAAAGGCGCACAAGAGATGTTGGAACACAAAGGTGCACAAGAGATGCTAGAACACAAAGGCGCACAAGAGATGCTGGAACACAAAGGCGCACAAGAGATGCTGGAACACAAAGGCGCACAAGAGATGCTGTAACACAAGTGCTGAAACACAAATGCTGGAACCTAGGTGCTAAAACACAAATGCTGGAACACAGTTGCTAGAACGCAAATGCTGAAATATAGATGCAGAAACACAATGCTGAAACAGAGCTGGAACTTATGCTGAAACACAGTAATATGCTGAAACACAGCGCTGGGCTGAAACATAGTGCTAGAAACTATGCTGAAATAGCGCTAGATCTTTGCTAGTCAAAACACACGAATAGAGCCATTCACAACGCGATTGGTGTGGCCAGCATAAAACGGATATAATGCACAATCAACGGAGCTTGACATCGCTAAATCAGGGAGAATGATGTGGCATGCGTAGAGGAGGCATGCAAAGAGTCAGTTCAGAAAATCAGGGAGAATGTTGGCATGCGAAAAGCAGAAAAAAGAATGAAAGAAAGGGAAACTGCAGTTGGAGTTGAGAAAAGCGGAAGGACTTTTAGTCTAAAAATAGACTGGCAGTTAAGACAGGAAGAACACAACATTGCATGATGTGGCATGCGTAGAGGATGCATGCAAAGAGCCAGTTCAGAAAATCAGGGAGAATGCTGGCATGCGAAAAGCAGAAGAAAGAATGAAAGAAAGGGAAACTGCAGAAACGCAAAAAAAAATATCTGCATGTGGTGAATCTATATATTGCACTGGAACATAGATGAATTGGTTGTTGAAGAGAGAGGAAGAGAGAGCTCTGCAGGTGAGAAAAGGAAGAGGTGAATCTACGTGCCAGGCGAAGAAGCTGAGAATGGGTTGCAGAGGACTGTGAAGCAGAGCAGCAAATCAGAGACAGTGAAGAATGCAGAGCAGATCAACAAAAGGGGTAAGCAAGCTATATCAGAATGAACAAGTAGTGTGAGCTATATTTATTTTGGCAAATTAGGGTGGTAGGGTGGTGCTAGGGAAACGTATGTCTCTTTCTCTGCAAGTGGGTGCTTGTAGAATCTGAAGGTTGGTGCCTTCACTCAGTTGGTGCTGAAGTAAAAAGGAAGTCGGTGCTTCCACTCAGTGGGTGCTGGGATTCTGTGGGAGTTGGTGCTCTCAGCCAGT
>SNQJ01S0141450.1:48382-73231 GCA_010110895.2 Picea sitchensis
ATAAGAGTTTGTACATGGGTACCTCATCAGGCCTTGTTGTCAGGACCTATCTTTGTTTTCTTTTGTTTTCTCCCTATGTTTTTCTTATGGATGGGCTATTGGTGTTGGTGTTTTCCAACACATATAGCATGTGTGAGTTGTAAGTTTATGTAGGCTCTCAACTAAACAACTATTCTTAGCTATTTGTTGGGTCTCTTAATTCCTATAAATGAAGACCCTCGCATGTATTTTTATTAATTCAGATTAATTCATATTAATAGATTAATTTTTGTTAGTATGAGGATCATTCATGATACGGGTTGATCTCTGGATATCTACAGTTAGTACCCTAACATGTTGGGTTAATCATTCAATTGATTATTCTAGATCTATTTTTGTTAATATTGTTTATATCTCGAAGGTACATTTTGAGAGTGAGATAATATTAGTTGAACGAATTATGGAGATATTGTTGAGTGATTTTGGGAGCTGATCATTTCATGAGTGATTTTGGGAGATGTATAAATGTTTGTCTTTATATTAAGAATGTTTGAGTTAGTGTATTGTATTGTTGATATTTCTATCTTGCTCCATTAATGTTGCTTAAGATTTCTTCATTTGGTATCAGAGGAAAGTTAAGAGACTGTCACGCTTAGCCTAGAAGCTCAACTTGCACAAACACTCAATCAGTATGGATGTGTACCACAGTTTGGCATACAGATACATACAGATGCATTTTGGCCCAAAAAAAAATAGGTGAGTCAAGTCATTGTTTTTTTAGGCATTCTTCCATTTTTTTCTCTCAAAGTGCGTGTGAGGCAAGAACTGCCCAAGAAAATGTATGCAGAAGAATAAAATATGAATGTTGTATCTAAATTGGTGAATATATCGTAGTTATTCTCATTGTATTCCATGATACCCTCCATGAGCTAAAAATCAAGATTCAGATGCTTAAAATTCATGGGTATCCAATGGGCACATAACAAGTCTGTAGTCAGTTGTGTGGATATCAGATGTCTATAACACATAAAAGAGTTAATTTTGGATTGATGGGTCATTTGTTATCTATGTTCTCATTAGTTTCCTATCTATCGAATGGCCAGGTAGTTCGTAACTTTTCCTTTATTCCTTAATCTTCACTTCCTTCCATAACCAAGGGCCAACAGGCCCCCAACACTCACCTGTGACTTGTCCCGAGTCACTGTAGGACTGAACTTTTTGTTTCACTTTGACTGCAAACTGCGTCGAGCGGCCTGTGATTTCTTCTCTATCCCTCCCTATTGTTTGCAGATTATCTTTTCTATGTCTGGTACCCAGTTTCAAATGCACCTGGTACCTAGACCCTTCTTCATTGCTTCTACTGGGAGTTATGGGGAAGTTGGTTGTCATAATATAATTTCAACTGGCTCACATTCACTAAACCTTCCTTCCATTCTCCATTCAGAGTTTTTAACTGTGTTGTTCCTCTTTTTGTAACATAGGCCACCTCAAATGGCCCAAGCCAATGTGTTCTGAACTTCCCTGGATGTTTCATGATTTTTTTGTCATATACCAATACCAAGTCTCCTTGCTTGAATATCTTCTTCTTGATGTGACTGTCATGGTAGTCCTTCTCTCGTTCCTTCTGTACCTGCTAATGAAACCCTGCAATAAATCTGTCTTATTCTAGTTCCATCAACTGCGCAAGCCTCTCTTGAACAATGCCAGTATCATCCATGTTTGTAAATGATGCAATCCTCAAGCTAGGAACTAAATCCTCCATAGGTACAACTTCTTCTAGGCCATAAACCAGCTTAAAGGGAGTCAGCATTACCAGCTTCTTACAAGTAATTCGATATGCCCATAGTACTGATAGCACTCTTAGATCCCAATCATCTCTGTTTACACTGCAAATCTTCATTAGCGTTGTCTCCAAGATCTTATTGAAAGCTTCGACCATATTATTTGCCTGTGGGTAGTAGGGTGTACTCTTCTCGTGGTGAACCTCAAATTCTTGAGTCAAAACTTCAGTAGTCCTATTAATGAAATGTGTACATTGATCGCTCATAAGGATCTTCAGGCATCCAAACCTGGTTATGATATCATCAAATATGAATCGCGCAGTTGTAGTTGAACTACATTCCTTAACTGCTCTTGCTTCTGCCCAGCTAGTCAAATACTCTATCGCAGTGATGATGTATCTAGCTCTTGTACGCTTCCCTGCTGGGTTGATAGGTCCCACAAAATAAATGGCCCATTTCTCAAATGATTGTAAATTTAGTTTTGGTTCTAAAGGAATATCATCTCTCCTGGATGGCTTCCCTACCCTCTAGCATACATCGCAGGCTTTATAGTAATCCTTAGCATCCTTATGTAAAGTAGGCCACCAGAGGCCAGCTCCAAGAACCTTCTGTGTTGTTGATTTTCCTGCGTAGTGCCCTCCTGCAATGCCTTCATGTGCTTTTGTGAGGATCAATGGTCTCTCTATATCCATAACACATCTCCTCAATACCTCATCAGGTCCCATCTTGTATAGCTATCCAGCTATCAGTGAAAATTCTGCAGCACACACTACCAGTTGTTTCTTCTGGATAATTGTATATCCACTAGGTGCCATTCCTGTAGACAGGAACTGGACTATCTCTGTGAAGTGATCATCAAATCTTCTTATGGATAGTAGTTGTGCATCAGGTAGTGTATCTTCCAAGCTGGTTGGCTCTTCCCCATGTTCTAATCTAGACAAGTGGTTAGGTCCCTTGTTCATTTTCCCTGACTTGACCACAATTTCAAAATCATATTCCTGAAATAAAAACAACCATCTTCATATTCTCCCCCCCAACACTGGCTTGTTGACTAAGTATTTCAATGCAGAGTAGTTAGTGAACATCTTGAAATGTCCTCCTAGTAATTAGTGTCAAAATTTATGTAGCGCATACACCATAGCTAATCCTTCTCTTTCAGTGGTGGTATAATTTATCTCAGTTGTTGAGAGATTCCTGCTAGAAAAATCTAACGGATGGTCAATGTCTCCTGGTTGGGCTAACACTTGTCCTAAGGAAACGGATGAGGCATCAACATGCACATGGAATTCCTTACTGCAGTCTAGGAAAACCAATATGGGCACAGTAACCATTTTCTATTTCAGTGTGTCTAAGCTTTGCTGACATTCTTTTGTCCATTGAAATAGACGATCTTTCTTTAACAGCTTCTCCATGGGTGTTGTTATCTATGCATATCCATTGATGAACTTCCTATAGTATCATGTATGTGCCAGTGCAGTGAGCAACTGTCTTACTAAAGTATGGGGAGGTAAATCAACAATAATGGCATTCTTGGAAGGATCTACCAGTAGCCCCTACTTTCATACAATATGTCCTAGCAATACTCCAAAAGGTGACAAGAAAATGCACTTTTTTAAGTTCAGGGCAATCTGGCATTGCCTGTACTTATCCAACATTAGTCTTAAGCACTCAATATGATCTTTTAATAAGCTAAAAATAGTCCAATCATCAAAATATGCTTCTAAAAATTTATGTAAAAACTCCTTAAATGCTTTGACCACCACGCTGGAAAAGATGGTTGGTGCACTCTTCAGTTCGAAGGGCATCATTGTGTACTGGAAAGATCTCCATTATGTTGCAAATTTGTTCTTATTTCGATCCTCCTTGGAAATCCTGATCTGATGGTACCCTGAAAATCCATCTGTGAAGGAGTAAACTTCCTGTCCTCCAACATTATCTAAAACTGCATCAACAAACAGTGTAGGAAAGGGATCATGTAAGCATGCATCGTTTGGTTTCCTCAAGTCTACACAAATTATGATCTCTCTTGTCTTCTTGTCTTAGACCACCATGGGGCTGATCCATTCTAATTCTTCAACAGGTTCTATGATTCATGCTTCCAACATTCTGTCTAATTCAATCCTAACCTTCTACTTATATTTAGGATTCAGTCTATAGGGTCTTTGTTTGACTAGTCTTGCATCTGGCTTCAATAGAATTTTCATCTCTCCCATGGGCCCTTTAATACCCTTCATATCTTTGAACTTGGTTGGAAACAAGTCCTAATACTCATGTAGTAATTTTTTGATCTTATCAATGGTGGCCTCATCCCAGTAATCTCCAACGTTTTCCAGTTTAGGTGTTTGTTCAATTCCAATATTAACTTTCTTGATTTTAATGGGCTTCCCAATAAAAGGTAGTTTGACCCCAGGCCCCTCTATGTATCTCTGTCCTTCAGTCTCTATGATGTTCACATTCCTAGGATCATCTTCTTCATCAACATTTATATTGTAACAACCTTGTAAGCTTTGAAAAGGTGCAGTCCATTCTTCTTCCTCTTGTTCTACAGGGAGGTTAGGTACCTCCTCAAAAAATTTATGCTTTATAACTTGTAATGCTTGATCTACTGTAGGATGATGAATTTCAAAAAAAAATGTAGTGATAAAGTTTTGAGTCATACCATACCAATCCGAAGTGGTGAGGCGCAGTTCAACTTGCAGATACCAATTGATAGGCATTGTAGCCAATGTGTTAATGAACTTGTGCACCCATTTTTCCCGAGGGATGTGTCCATAGAACTATGCTTTATGATATGTTAAGTGAAAGCATACAGTTCTATTTGGGCACTTAGCTTGTACATATTTCTCTCTTCTCTCTTCTCAATCTCCCCTCCCTGCGCACCCAAATGCAGGGTTGATCTTCTCACCTGGATGAATATATTACAACATGAGAATGCTCTCACCCAGCACTCTCTCTCTCTCTCTACAACAATAGTCATGCTCAACAACTTAAACAATCATATAAACTAATGACTGACCAATGACCAACCCCACCCCACTCATCTACGTCTTTATTTATACATTATATTGACTCTTGGATAACCTTAGGTCGAAACCTAGGTGTCAAAACCCTAGATTCTAAAACCCTAAGCATTTAAAACCCTAGGTCCACTTGACCCAGATTTCCAAGGTTTCGCCAACCTATCTTTCCTTCTTTCCCATGAGGTGCTTTAAAGCACTTGTTGATGACTTTCTCCCTCTTGTTGAGTTTTCCATGATCTATATCCTTTGTTGATCTGTCATCCTCAATCTTCTCGTCCAACGGCTCGCTTTCCCGTACTTCACTCCATATTTCCTACTTCTTTGACCCACTTCAACCCAATATCAGTCACTGTGTCTTCCACATAGTTCATAAATTCACTTTTCTTCCTTAATATTCACTTCCTTCCATAACCAAGGGCCAACATTCCTTTATCCTTATTGTTTGAATGATTATGTAAAAATTCAATGCAAATTTGTTTGAATAATAAGTGTCTGGAAAATTGCTTCTAAATGTTTTCCAGTAGAGAATTTTTTGAATGTAATAAGTGTTTCATATTGGAAGGCCAATCATACTTTATTATTGTCAAGAATAGGATTGAGGAGCAATAATAAAAATAAATCAAAATGAATGAAAAAGTAAAACATAGAAGAAAACAATACAAGAGAGACATTGATATATGTGGTTCACCCGATATGTGCTACGTCCATGGAGAAACAATCGGTCCTTCCTTTACTCTATCTAGAAAAATGAAGGGATAACACTACAACACATATGTTTCAACCTCCTATTCACTCTCTCACAGTCTCCTCTCTTAGACATGCAATACTCTTTCTCACAATACACAATCGTAATACAATTCCTTGTTTAAAAAAAGGGTTTCCTTCTAGGGTAAAAAGGTACAAACATAACCTCCACCATTATATCTGTGACCTAATAACGAATGTCATAGAGTAAAGATGGAATATAATACTATATATATATATATGATCTTGCATCATCCAAAATCCCTAATCCATTGACCTGGATTAGATTACAACCTTAATTCCTTAACCAGAATTAGAAAACCATGGAATGGAAAGACATGTACAAAAACCACCCAAAAACGGACATAAAAAACTTCCCAAAATTTTTCTTAGGGTTATGCCCCCCTATGAGCCCCCCTCTATGCAAATTGTAACATAACATCATGTGAGGCTAAATATGAAAATAATATAACAAAAAACCTTACCAAGGACTTTAATCCAAACACGACTGAAACAAGACCTATGAATCAAGAAGATAATCAAGCTCCAAAACATACCCTTTGTTACAAAGTTGGAAAACATACATACTAGCCAAAATCCTGCAGACGTGTTAACAAAGGGAGTAACCAAGGATAAACTGAGTTCCTGCTCAGTTTTAGATGGTCTTCAAGCATGAAGGTGAAGATGAGAAATTTTCCAGGTCCAATAAGGATCATGGTCTAGCAGATACATCAGCGGTGGAGTCGTTGAGATCAATCTCCAAGTGGGAGATTGCTGGTTGTGGAGCCTGATTATCTTCCTGATTCATAGGTCTTTGTTTTCAGTCATGTTTATACCCCATGAAGATTGTCCACCCCTCCACACGAGGGGTGGCAGGGGGGGCTTTCCCCCCTTATCGAGTCTGGGGGAAAGCAGGCCCCCGGCGGAGGTTCGGAGGAGAATCCCTCGAAGGAAAAATTTCCTTGTAAATGTATATTGTAATTTCATAGTAAATATGGACTATTCATTATAAGGTCGTAGATATGATGATAGAAGTTATGTCAGGGTTTTTTTTCCTAGAAGGAAACCCTCTTTTATGAGGGAATAGTATTGTGGTTGTGGATCATTGCGAAGATTGTATTCTGAGAGAGGAGACTGTGAGAGAATGAAGAGGAAGTTACAACATGTGTGTTGTAGGTTGTATCCCTTCATTTTGATGGATAATAAAAATGAAGGACCTCGAAATTTATTTGGTGGATGTAGCCCACACTCAGTGAACCACGTATATATGTGTCTCTATTGTATTATGCATCTTTTGTGTTTTATTTCCACATTTGTTTTATTTTAGTGTTCCGCAATCTTGTTTTTCTAACACCAAGCCTTTTGGAAAACTGGCCTTCATTTTATTTTCTCATAAAGGTGCCTTTCTCTCCTTATCGCTTCCTCCAAGGTCTTGGGGTTATCATATTAAATCTTGTCACTATAGAAATATTTGTATTTTAACCTTCTCATCCTTGATGAAGTCAACATACACCAACAATTCAAAGAATTGTTTCTCATATTCCTCCATTGTCATGGTTCCCAACTTGAGCTTAAAGAACTCTTTCATATTTCTCTCATAGTAATGCTCGGACAAATATTTCTCTTGGAAATATCCTTTGAACTTCCTCCATGAGATTCTCTTCTCATTGAGGTTCTTGGTTTGCTTAAGTTGATCCCACCACATCGTTTCCTTTCCTTGCAAGTGGTAGGTGGAAATCCTAGCTTCTACATGGGATGGGTAGTCATGCAGCTGGAAATATTTCTTCATTTCCAATAGAAAGGCCTCTGCCTCTTCTCCTTTCCTATTCTCACCATTGCAAGTAGGTGGCTTTATTTTCATGAGTTCAACTTGCAAGATGCCTGCCTCAGGCCCTCTTCTTTTCCTCTGAACAGGAGACACACTTGGGATGCTTCCTAGCACTGAGCTTGCATGATTTCTTCTAGTGGAATGCCTTGGAGAATGATGGATCCTGCTCATGCTCCTTGACTACCTATCATTTCCATGATCATCCCCTTTGCTGTGAGATCTAGATGTTGATACTTGTCTAGCACTAGTTGCTTGCTTGGTGCAAAAATATTTGTTAACCTCCTTATGCAACATGTTCAAGCTCTGAAGTATCTCTTCCTGAGCCTTCATAATACTTTCATTATCAGCCTTGTAGCTTTGCACTTACCTATGTAGACTTCTCATAGTGACAGGCTCTTGCCTATCCCTTCTTCCATTTGACTATGTCTCAACATTCCCCATGTTGATATGCATACCGCTAAACTCTTCCTCATGGTTGTAATATCTTTGAGCATCTTCCATAACTCCAGTCCTCATATAGGAACTAAAATCTATTTTTGTACTTCTAATTCTGCAAGAAATGTGTAGGTAATAATTGTTGTTAGAACATGCATATTATAAAACATTTTATTAATGAGAATACATGGTACTTCTTCATTAATTTCTGAAGGAGACATTGCACTAATTTAAATTTTGATTTTCTTGATGCATCCCTCCAAGAAACAGCTTTCCAATGACTGAAAACTTGCCCAACATTGAGCTCTGGGTTGAAATTTATAGTTTTCTGAAGTTCTTGTACAAGTCTACAACATCTCTAGAGATATGAAGTCCTAAATGTTCCTCCATTGATCTATATTAATGGATTCATCGTGGATCTAAGTCATACTTCTTCTGCATACCTTCCATGAACCCACCACCAACACTTAGTTTATTTTTCCTTCGCGGACTCGCAGACTTATAAACTTGTAACCTTCTTTCATAATTCCATCTAGAAGTCTCAACACTTAGTCATTTTTCCACTTCTTCAGACTCACAAACTCACAACCTTGTAACTTTTCTTCCATAAGTCCATTCGAAGAGTCTCAACACTTAGTCGTTTTTCCAGTTCTTCAAACTCACGAACTCACAACCTTGTAACTTTTATTTCATAAGTCTATCCGAAAAGTCTCAACACTTAGTTTTTTTTCAACTTCTTCGGACTCGCAGACTCACAAACTCACAATCTTGTAACTTTTCTTTCATAATTCCATCTGAAAAGTCTCAACACTTAGTCATTATTCCACTTCTTACTCGTGGACTCACAGACTCACAACCCTGTAAATTTTCTTTCATAAGTCCGTCCGAAAATTATCAACACTTAGTCATTTTTCCACTTCTTCCGACTTGCAGACTCATGGTCTCACAATCTTGTAACTTTTCTTTCATAAGTTCGTCCAAAAAGTCTCAACACTTAGTCATTTTTCCACTTCTGCATTCCACTAATTGGCCCCTCGACTTCGCACACACTTCTATATCCAATGTGCATACTTTGGTGTCACTCGCCAATATCTACTAGGCACAACTTTTTGTCGCACACCAACATTCTACGTCCAATGTAAGCATAACATTGCACACACACCAAGGAATTTGTACTACACTCTTCCAACACTCCAAACGCACACCTTGTGCATCACATTATTATTTGTGTGCCACAAACTATGCACCCTGTGATGCCAAACTTTAGCGTGATTTTCCGCACACCCATCTTTTGCTCACGCCACCAATTATAAACAATGCAGTGCCAAAATCTAGTGTACACACCCTGTGCACCATTATTTTCTACTCAACGCCAAATATTTTTTACGCTTAACTAATTTTTCCATAATTTTGATGCATAAAATTGGGGCTTTTTCCAAATCCACACAATTGCTTCTAATTTTCCGTCATGGATGCATTGTAACTTGAAATTTATCCACTCACCAATTCAAATTTCTATGAGAATCCGCTTCGGCATTATGCTAACTCGGCTCATCCAGGATCAGTGTTGAAAATTAGGCTCTAATACCACTTTGTAACATACCCAATCACCATGGTTGGGTCATGTCATGAACAAATTCCTCTTTATCAGATATGATACCATTTTAGTAACGTACTTAGCCTCTAGCTAGGAAACAATACATGTGGAATACATATAACATGAAACTTCTGCTAATTAAAGAAATTCTTTTACTATTAGCCGATTTCCTGTAGCTTACAGCTACGAATTAAAATAGATTTAGCTACTATATTTAACTACAAAAAGAATCATCTACAACATGCTAATAACCAACATGAATTGCAGCTAAACAACTTATTACAACAGCATAAAATCACTTCCAAATACACAAAGTTCATGCACAACAATTAAATACATAATTTAACATAACAGCTAGATAAAAACACTCATTTTTCACAACAGTTGTGCAACCAGATGATTGGGATAGACGTTCCACCCAACCATAGATTTATTGTTCCAAATATCAACAACCAGTCACCCCCGAGCTGAAGCTAGAAATCCACAAAAGAGGGTGGTCTCTCACAATCCACTCATAGCTCATAAAACTCTCAACCCAACTAATATTTTCCTACAACTATATCGATTTTTCGATCAACTCTCTTCCTCTTGACTTGTCCAACCCAAGGTATGAACCATTATTTTATCAAGGTTAACCTAAGGGATATACCATCCATTTATCAAGGCTAACTCAAGGAATGAGTTATTCTTTTATAAAGGTCTCTCTGGCATAGGTAGCTAGAAATATCTCACTTGGGAAATCAAGGGAAACTGCTTCTAGGAAAACTATCAGCAAACCCACAACAAACACTTGTTGTTACAGTGAAATTCATGTAGGATCTCGCTCTTTCATATTGACAACTGGGATCCAGTTCTCCAGCTCAAATTCTCTCTAGTTATGCTCCAGTTACGCTCCAAAATTCGCCCTTCTTCCCCTTTGACTTACTGCACTCTCAATGCCTCTTCCTTCCTTTAGCTTTCCTTTATTGACTCACACTCTTCCCCAAGCTAATTTTACTTAACCCCCATGTACCCAATAAATCCGAGATGTGACCACTCACACCCACCCTCTTACATGTATTCAATGATTGGGTTTGGAAACACTCAATCAGAAATTGGAAGGTTCATATACAATAGCAGATTTAGGAAAACGAGTTAAATCCATACACATGGGTAATTCCCCCCTTAGACCCCCTCTTGGACATTATCCTAGAAAATCCACTCCCTTGTGGATTAATTCATCCCCCATATCTTTTTTATGTCCCCTTAGCAGCTGGCATCACCTTTTATTATTAAAATATTGAAATACAATTCGCATATTACATCGCTTCGCCATTGATCTAGATTATTTTCGGCACGAAATGAGAGCGGAGATATAATAAAGAAATGTACAAATATATATCAGATATTCAATAATATAACATAGATTTATTAGAGATATAACCATAAACACAAAGATACAGTAATACACAATTTCTATTAATGAGCGAAATGTACAAAACTATAGAAATACAGAGTGAAAGACTCACTAGAATTGTGGTAGCTTATCTTTGAGAAGAGATGTGATGGCTACTCACATTCGAAAGAAAAAAATTATTACAATGAGGCTCCAAAGGAATTTTTAACATAAATAAAATCCAAAACCCTAACCCCAAAAGATGAAAAGACAATAGTTTTCTGGACCCCGTTTTGGGTAGTTTGGTGTATCAACTTCCCGAGGGCGTAACTTTGGAATACAATCTTCGTTTGGGGCACACAATAGCTCGTTGGAAAGGTATAGATGGGGATATTCATTTTGGGGGATCAATCAAAGCCTCTGGATAAAATTGAGGTTCTTAATCGTGGAAAAACCTCATTTAGTCCCTCAAAATGGCCCCAGAAGTTTAGGAACCGAAAAAATTGCTAAAAATAGTAAATTTCCATAAGACTATTTTGAGCCAGTTGGAATAGCTTAGTGGCCACTAATATCCACCTGGATCAATACACTCTCCTTAGGAATAAATGGTCTCCATTGCATTGATTTCTCGGGGGAGACGGGAAAGCGTTTGTTGAATCTGAATCTTTATAAGTTGCTTGCCTTGTTGGATAAGTTGTGTTGCTTCTCTTGTTGAAGGTTGTCATGAACCTATTGTTGGCAAGGTTGAATCTATTCAAACAACTTGTTTTATCTTGGCTTGACTAGGCAGTGTGTAGGCACCCGTGTAGGTGAAGAAACAATATCTTCTTTCTCTACTGCAATCTACTTCTGTTGGATAGAAAGGTCTTGGGCCAAGGATTTAGTGGCTGCAGTGTCCTTTTGTTCACCCTTTGAAAATATTATGAAGAGGCTAAATTTTGTAGTATGAGATATTTCCTTGCGACACTGTTTTGGTGGGATAGTAGTCGGAACTACCTCTTGTATCCTATAGAGATGATGCCCCAGAGTAGCAATGACACTACGGGGTCGAGACTCATAAATAGCATGGTGCTTCCACATATATAGCTGGCCCAAAATAACATCACATAAATCTAGTGGGGAAACATCACATAATACCTCATCCTTGAAGGGTTGAATTTCATATGATAATCAACACTGTTGGTTGACACGAAGATCTCGTCCTTGGCGAAGCCACCTGATGTTGTATGGTTGCGGGTGTGGTGTTGTCAAAAATCCCAAATGTTTGACGACCTCTATTGACATGAATTTTTTCTGGCTTCCGCTATCAACAACGAAATGCAACGGGGTCCCCTTCACCCAAATGTGNAGGCGATCCCCCTCTTCAAGATCTACTAGTTCTTCTGGTTGAATTGTTTTGATTGTGACAATAGCAGTGGGGTATGCGTCAATGATTTTTCTTCTCCCATTATTTTTTGAATCGTATTCTAAATATGGGTTCAGATCTTTTTCTTTGATCTCGGCCACCAATGACTTTTTTGAGTTACATTCGTCGATGTTGTGCCAAGGGATTTTGTGTAAATTGTACCACTTTCGAGTGTCCTTCTTTGTCTTTCCGTGACCCTTCTTTTCATGTGGCTTAGACTAGTTTTCAGGAGGTTGTTTGTTAGGGTTATCTTTATCATATTTTGGTTTTTGTGGATTTGTATACCCGAACTCCTGTTTGTTCTGGTGCTTAAATTTCTTCTCGCTTTTGATAGCATATCAATAGGTAGCTCCCAGCGATGAGTTGTCTAGAAACTCCATTTCAATTTGGATGTACCTATGTAGAGCCTCACGGTATTTCAAAACCAAATGTCGCTCAGAATATTTGATACCAAACTTGGTGCACAAGGTATGGAAGGTATTGGTGGACTCTGACACTACTTTCCCCCACTCTTGACGCAACGTGGTCCATCTCATGTATTGATCGTCATAGTTACCAATAGGGTAATATTGTTCCTTGACCACATCCACAAAGAAATCCCAAGTGGGATCGACCCCATATATTCCAGATTCCTCTATGTAAATTTTCTCCCAGTAAGTTTCCCACCAATGTTTAACATGGGGGGGAGCCTTGAGGATTGTGAAGGTGATCTTTTCCCTGTTGGAAAAATTGTGAATAGAGAAATAACCTTCTAGCAGATTTAACCATTTTTTTAGGGTGTCTACATATGTTTGACCTTCAAATACGAGAATATCAAAATTAAACTATACCTTGAAAGGAGAGGTGCCTCCAAAATGGCCACTTGATGAAGACGTTCCTGTTTTTATTGCCAGGCGTTAAAGTATGTGGGAAAAATTCTACATCATTTCGTCCCTTTGTCGCGTGAAAGCTTGCTCGAGCAATAGAATAATAGAATCTTCTGCTCCGTCATTTTTCTTTTCTTCCTCCATGGAGGGTTTCTTGGGTGTGCGAGAGCTATTTTCCTCAATAGAGACAAGCTCAAGACCCAACTTTCTATACTCGGACCTCATCGGGGACATGCACTGAAAAACAATCGAGAGTAGCCTACTCTGACACAACTGATCTCAATTATTTTCCACGTGAAATAAGAGTGGAGATATAATAAATAAATGTACAAAGATATATCAGATCTCCGATAATATAACATATATTTATCAGAGATATAACCATAAACACATAGATACATTAACACACAATTTATATTAATGAGCGAAATGTACAAAACTGTAGAAATACAAAGTGAAAGACTCACTAGAATGGTGGCAGCTTATCTCTGAGAAGAGATGTGACGGATACTCACATTCGCAAGAAGATGATTATTACAATGAGGCTCCAAAGACATTTTTAATATAAAGAAAATCCAAAACCCTAACCCTGGAATATGAAAAGCCAACAGTTTTGTGGACCTTGTTTTGGGTAGTTCGGTGTATCAACTTCTCGGGGGTGTAACTTTGGCATATGATCTTCGTTTGGGGCACATGATAGCTCATTGGAAATATATCAATGAGGAGATTCATTTTGGGGGCTCAATCAGAACCTTTGTCTATCATTGAGGTTACTGATCATGAAAAAACTTCATTTAGGCCCTCAAAATGGCCCTGAAATTTTAGGAACCGAAAAACTGCTAAAAATAGTAAATTGACAGAAGATTGTTTTGTGCCAATTGGAATAGGTGGGTGGCCACTGATATCAACCTATATCAGCCATAGCCACATATTATATCTACATAATCATTAATTAAACTAGGGATTATGATGGGGATGTTACAAATATGGGTGAATCTAATCTTGTTTCGAATCCTTTCAGTGATGCGAAACAAGGGTCGATGGAATGAGTAATGAACACGAGAATTGGTCGTCCAAAACAATGATCATGAATAAGGGGTGGTGATCATGGCTAATTATGGCAGAGTATGGTCAATGGGATTATACCAATCAAATAAGGTAATGGATACAAACGTAGATAGTATTGGGCTATTAGGTGGAGTATGAAGATTAATGGTATGGAAAGAAATAGGACAGGTATATGATTTAATTGGTGGAGATAACTCATAGGTAATTTTCAATGCAATTTTTCCATAGCTTTAATCAATCAAAAGAATTAAGAATCAAATGATTACCTTAATTTTACCTTGATTTTACTTTAAGATGCATGCTTGGACAAGAGTTGAATTTGTTGTAGTTTATATTGAACCTGTAGGATCATTAGATGCTTTGTTGTTGAACTATCTGAAATGTTGATGTACAAATGGAAGTGTTGTTGGTGNAAAAAACTTCATTTAGGCCCTCAAAATGGCCCTGAAATTTTAGGAACCGAAAAACTGCTAAAAATAGTAAATTGACAGAAGATTGTTTTGTGCCAATTGGAATAGGTGGGTGGCCACTGATATCAACCTATATCAGCCATAGCCACATATTATATCTACATAATCATTAATTAAACTAGGGATTATGATGGGGATGTTACAAATATGGGTGAATCTAATCTTGTTTCGAATCCTTTCAGTGATGCGAAACAAGGGTCGATGGAATGAGTAATGAACACGAGAATTGGTCGTCCAAAACAATGATCATGAATAAGGGGTGGTGATCATGGCTAATTATGGCAGAGTATGGTCAATGGGATTATACCAATCAAATAAGGTAATGGATACAAACGTAGATAGTATTGGGCTATTAGGTGGAGTATGAAGATTAATGGTATGGAAAGAAATAGGACAGGTATATGATTTAATTGGTGGAGATAACTCATAGGTAATTTTCAATGCAATTTTTCCATAGCTTTAATCAATCAAAAGAATTAAGAATCAAATGATTACCTTAATTTTACCTTGATTTTACTTTAAGATGCATGCTTGGACAAGAGTTGAATTTGTTGTAGTTTATATTGAACCTGTAGGATCATTAGATGCTTTGTTGTTGAACTATCTGAAATGTTGATGTACAAATGGAAGTGTTGTTGGTGTTTTGTCATTCTTGGATACAAAAAAGTGAATTTTTGTTTTTGTAGGCCCGTGGAATTGGTGTAGACCTGCTGATAGGAAGAATTTAGAGTTTCTTGGGCAACTCCAAACTCTCACTCATGGACTTGTTGAACTATAGATGATGATCAATATTATTTTCAACAAGTCACAAGTCATCCTGTAACTAATACAATGATCTTGTAACTACATAAGATAATGGTTACGAGACTACTCAATGGGTATCAGACTGCCTGTAACTATTGAAGCCATTCAATTTTTTACTATTTCTGATTTGATCATTGAAATGAGTTATATCAAGTCCAAAAGTTGTTGATAATATAGAAACTGAAAACATAGAAGCTATTGAAATACAAACTGGACCTGAATATGTCGAACTGAAACCAAGGAAAAAGGAATGTTGCAATTTTTTCTTGATATCACATAGTCTTCAACCGCTACCCATAGCTATGGTACAATTCTCATCATGTGAATAAAGTTGTTGATGTCGAACATGAAGAGAAATCCTTGGATTATCGACCATTAAGTTATGTCGTTAACCAACTTGAAGAAACTCACCTTTGATGATAATGAGTGTTTAAAGTACCTTAGTGCATATTTACGGGTACGAATAAATGTGTTGATGCCGAGTCACCTACAAGATTTTTCAACCAAGAGGCATTGACGTATCCCCATGATTAAAAACAAGGAAATATTCCATTAAGGTGTGAAAATTCCAGGGCACTAAAAATTCTCTAACCTCATCCCCAAATAATGCGTTTGTGTCTATGGGGTAAGGTTTGTTAGAGGGAAGGAATTAAGGAATACTCCATCAATTGACATGAGCATGAAACAAAATGATTTTAAAGGACAAGATTACAACAATATAGATATAGGAATTTATTCCAAAATTGTGATGAATCATTGAAACAATGGAATTAAATTGCAGCAGGGGTGGTTTCCAACTTTGATGTTAAGATGACAAGGATAGTTATCCCAATCTCTGTAACAATAAATCTTTTCACATACCAACTTTGTTTCCTAACACTGTCAAAATTAGTCATAGAAAAACTTCCTTTTTTGGGGACAAAACCAACTTATACATCTTATAGTCAACAATGCCCTTTTTATTTAAAATAAATTGGGAATGTCTACCCACCCATTTCCTGATTTTCAAGCAGACTCCTTGTCCAAATGCACCATAAAACCAATTTTCACATAAGGACATTATTATTTTTCTTTAATTTTTTTTTCTCTTTTTTTTCTTTTTGTTATATAATTGTTTATTTGAGGAAGAAAGAAAGAAAGAAATCAAAGTGAGGTAGAGGAAGGTGGAGAATCCTCCCTACTTAACACCTCCATCTTGTATTGTTGTTGAACATACTGCACAAAGTCCTCTCAGCTGATAGGTTGTTTGTATAATCTCAATCGATTCCCATTGACTAAGAAGGAGATTCTCCCCCATCGATGGTCTTGATCTTCACGGATCCATTGTCAAAGACATGTACAATATCATATGGTGCCAACCAACATGTGGTGAACTTTCCCTTAAATTTTTAAACTTGGAATAAAAAAGGAGAGCCAAATCACTTGGGGGAAACTACTTCTTTCAGATGAACTTGTCATGCCATTTACTTCTTTGTTGTTGGATGAGGGTGGTTTGTTGGATGTAATATTGACATATCTTATTCAGTTCATTCAGCTAAATCAATATCTATTGTTTTTCGTCTGTAAGATCCATCCCTAGTTGAGTTGCTACTCTGTAAGTCTTCACTTGAAATTATATTGTAATTAGAACTTGTTTTCCATACACCAACTCATATGGTATGTGCTCGGTGGTATTCCTCCATGTAGTCATGTAAGCCCATAGTGCCTTTGGGAGACTATATACCCATTCCTCATGATGCCTCTATGTTTTCTTGGTTAGAATTTCTTCAAGTACTTTATTTGTTGACTCCACTTTTATGTTGGCATGTGGGTGATAAGGAGAGAATTTTAGGTGTTTGAACTGTTATTGCTTAGTGATCGTATATAACAACTTCGATGTGAATTGCACTCCCTGCTCTGTTACAATTTCTCTTGGCACACCAAAATGGTTAAAAAAATATTCAAATAGAAAATCAACAACACTTATTTCATTAGCACAGAAAAGAGCTTTGGATTCTACCCACTTGGTAACATAATCAATACAAACTAAGATATACCTTTTTATTTTTTGATGTAGGAACAATCGGCCCAACAAAATCTGAAGTCTATTTTTCAAAAGGCCCAATTATTATGTGGGGTTGTAAGGCCATCTTGTCTGATCGCACTGGATGACCCATCCTTTGACAACTATCATATCTTTGAACATACTAGTTGACATCCTTAAAGAGGGTTGGTTAATAGTATCCTGAACAAAAAACTTTATATGTTGTTCTTTTGTCTGCAAATGTCCCTCCACATGGCTCATCATGACAATCTTTCAATATGTCAAACATCTTGTATTATCAAAAACATATTTTTATAATCAAGTCAGCTCTTGTCTAGAAGAGATCCCCTCTTATCCAAGAGTAGGAAGCACTTTGTTGGACGATCTTCCTCTTTTCACTCGAGGAAAGGTGTTGTCGAAATTTCCCTATAACCAAGTAATTAGCCAGATATGCAAACCATGGGGAGTTAGTAGATACAAAAAAAAATGTTTTTTAGGGAAATCATCATTTACAAGAGTTGTTTGTTCTTCATTATGAATCCTAGAGAACAAATTTGCTACCAAAGTTTCCCTCCTAGATCTATCTAGGATAGTAATGTTAAACTTTTGTAATAAAAACAACCATCTTGTTACCCTACCATTTGTTATTTGTTTTTTCATTAGGTATCTAATGGTAGAGTGATTTGTGTGAATAAATAATTCATACCCATTGATGTAGTGTCTGAAATTATTAATTGCATGTATCACTGCTAGAAATTCATTTTTTGTGACTGCATAGTTTAACTCGGTTGGGGATAAGTTATTACTAATGAAATATATGGCATAGGATGACTGATTTTCCTGTTTCCCTAACATATCTCCAAGAGTTGTATCAGATACATCAGTTGAAATATGGATTGGGAGAGACCAATTTGGTCCCCTCAAGACTAGTGCTTATGTAATTTTTTATTTTAGTAGTTCAAAAGCATGTTGGCAATGATCGTGTCAAAAGAAATCGGTATCTTTGACAAGTAATTTGAACAAAGGGGTGGTTATTTTTGTAAAATTTTCTATAAATATCCTACAATAACTAGCACGTCCTAAGAAGCTTCTTAATTCTTTTAAATATTTCATAATTGGAAGGTTTGATATGACTGCTATTTTTGTTGGGTCGACTTGAATTTCAACACTGGATATAAAATGGCCAAGAACAATACCTGATTTCTGCAACATTCGAAATTTAGCATCACTTAAAGAAAGGTTAGTCTCTTGGAATTGTGTCAAAAACTTTTCTAGGTTCTCTAATGCTTTGAGAAAAGTATTACCATATGGCATATATAGAGAAAACATCCATGTAGACTTTGACACACTCATGGATTAGGTCAGAAAATATAGATAAGACTACTCTCTGAAAAGTAGTGGGGGCATTACATATTCCAAAGGGAAACACTTTATAAGTGTAGTAGGGCCATGTGAAAGTTGTCTTATCCTAGTCCTCAGGTGCAATACTTATCTGGTTATACCCATTAAATCCATCGAGAAAAGAGAAATATTGTTTGTTGGCTAGTGTGTCTAACACCTGGTCGATGAACATAAGGGGGAAGTATTCTTTTGAAGTGGATTTTTTAAGTTCATGATAATCAACGCAAATATGCCACTTCCATTCTTTTTGGGTACAATGACAAGGGGAGAGACCCACTGGCTATCCGAAATTGGGTAAATAAATTGGGCATCTAGTAGTTTTTGTAATTCTTCCTTGACAATTTCCTTAAGATCATGGTTCATTAACCTCTATAGTTGTCTAATGGGTCAGTCATTCTCTCGAATATAGATATGGTGGGTGCAAGTATCAGGGTGAATTCCCTTCATGTATTGATAGCTCCAAGCAAGGGCATCAGTGTTTTTTTTCATCATTTGGCTTAATTGTTCTTGTTGAGAATTGTCTTGTTGAGAGTTTATATGCAAAACTTTGCCTAAACTAATATCAATAGGAATTGTGCTTGATTTTGTCATATTGGTGGCTAGTGTAGAAAGTTGTAATGATGATGAAGTACTCATGTCATAATATTCTTGGAAGTTTGGAATAAAAATATTATCAAAAGGTAAATCAGGATCTTGCAATGGATCTAAATTAACCAAGAAGCTTTGAAGTTGATTTTCTTCATTATGTTCTTTGAATTGTATAATTTGATCTATTGCATAAATGGATTGAATTATTTTCTTGTCACTATTGGTAGCATCTATCCATGGGGTGTTTTGAGACTCATAAGAGGATTTTGTTGGAGGGTATAGAGTTACATTGTTTACTGAATATCCATGGTAAATGAGCGTGTTTCTAGACCTACAACCAATAAATGTGTCTACGGTGGCCAACCATGGCCTTGCCAAAATCAGGGGATAACCTTCTGAATAGATTTTGGGTTGCAATACCATAAGGTCAACTGGGTACTCCCATGAATCTAAGGAAACAATAACATCATCTAACATACCTTCTTTCTTGATCTTGGACCTCTCTGCCAATTCTATGATAGTAGGTGTGGGGCGGACATTGATTAACTTTAATTTTTCCATAGTCTAGAGTGTCATTATGTTAATGGTAGCCCATAAATAAATAAGGGTGTTTGGGACAAGAATATTGTTAATACGTACAGAAACAATTGGGTTTCCAGGATCTTGATATTTTTCTACAAAGGTTTTTCCTGACATAAGGTCTGTTGATCTTCATACAAATTGAATTTTTGTGGATTATATCTTCTTCCTCCCAGGTTTCTTAACACAAAGTTCCCTAATGGTATTGGCATAAATAGGTATGTCCTTGATAGCTTCTAATAAGGGAATAATTATGCAAACATTCTTTAGTTCATAGACTAGGTCAAACTCAGGATGAACAATTGGTTTCTCCAAGGCCAACCTTTCTGGGTAAGGTGGTAACTTGGATGATTGAGAAGGCTCTAATGTGGGGAAATTTTATTTATTTCAACTTTATTTTTTATTTGTTGAGGAGTTTCCCCCTTTGAATATTCTTCAACAATTGTTGGAGAATGTTTATTAAGCACCCTTCCTAACCTATGTTGTATTTCTTGCAAGTCTACTAGAGTGACTAGGTAGGTAGGAAAGGTTTGTAACTCAACATTAAAAGTTGGTTGAGTCACTTTATTATTAGGGTTAGGAAATGGTTGAGCAGGAAATTCTGTAGGTCTTGGAGGTGGGTTAGCTAGAAGTTCTAGTTGTTGGGTTTGTGTGATTTGCAATGGTTGTGGTGGTGGTGGAATTTGTTGAGGATATGGTTGTTGTGGATACTAATGAGGTGGTGACATAGGGTATGATGATTGGGAAGGTGTGGAATAAGTATAGGTAGGAATGTTCCCATATCCATATCGTTTCCATCCTTGTTTCCAAGGATAGTTGTCGACATGTTGTTGAGGCCATCCTTGCCAAGGCATGGTAGGATCCAAGCATTGTGATGCATACTATTGATTAGGAAAATATGGAGTAAATTGAGATGCAAGAATTGAATTCATACCTAGTGCCCTTGGTTTCCAAGGTCTTCTTGGTGCTAGTGTACATACTTGATCGACTGCTTGAGTCTCCCCCTGGTCCATTGCTTTAAGTCCTAGTAGAGTGGGGCATTGTTCTGTCAGATGATCTCCTACACATATGGCACAAACTTTAATAATATCAAGAGGACATTCTCTTGGTGGGTGTCTATCTATACATTTAGGACAAAAACTAGATAGAGCTGATTTTTCATCTTCTTTTTTTTAATTGAATTGCAAGGTATCTAATTGTAAAATGAGAGTGCCAAGAAGATCAGTTTTAAAATTTTCAAGGGAAGATTTCCTATTTCCACCCTGGCAACAGCACTTGTAGCTGATTTGGTGATTTTAGAGAGAGTGTCTCTTGGTCCTTTGCCAAGCCTGGATCTGGGAGTATCTTCTACATAAGTCATAAATTTCCTCAAAGCTTAGTCTAGAAACATCACCAGACCCCATTAGATTGAGTAAATTTATAGATTCATCTAGCAAGCCTCTTAAGAAAATGGTCCTAAAGGTTTCTAGTTCTAGCTTATGTTGTTTATACCTTTGAATATTATAAATATGTCTTCTCTTAATTTTGTAGCTTTGCAATAGTCTTCATAATTATTAAGGAAAGTGTTGCGCATTTGTTCTCAAGTTCTAATTGTAACCCTACCCAAACCCATAAACCAACGAAGAGATGCATATTTAAGGGTGGTTAGGAGTAACCTTAACTTTTGATCATCGGATGTATAGTCATAGCTACGACAAAGAATATCAAATTCAAAAAGAAAAGAGTTGGGATCTTAGCTTACCATCCCATTGAAGTGAGGTAATTGAAGGGTTGATATTACTCATTTGTACATTTGTCTATGGTTTTACAATTGGAAATACAAAAGTTACCTCTTCACCTCCATGGTTGGTGTGTACCTCTCCTTCTCCTTCATCCATATGTATGTTCCTGAATATACTATACTCAAAGGGTACAGGTGGAGATTCTAGTTCCAAGATTGGGTTGAATTATTCTTCTTTTGATTCAGATTGATTATCTAAGTAGCCCACTACTTATGCTTCAACTATAGGGTCCTCCAGTGAAACAATGGGTTTCTTGGCTGCAGTTGTTGTAGGCCTTTTCTTGGTGGAACTACCCTTTGATAGATCACCTGTCTTTCCACGTTTTGTAGCTTTGTCTACTTTTCCCCCCTTTGTAGGTTTTCCTACCAACGAGTTTGTATTTAAAGAAGATTTTTTCTATGGAGAAACTATTCTACATGTTCCCCTAAATCTACCTCTAGGGTCTCTAGGTCTATTCATGCATTACTAACATATCTTTATAACTTAGCGAGACAATGTACTCACCAAAGTGAATGTGTCTAGATAGAACCTTCTTCAAATGTTTTAAAGAAAAGTCTCATTTGCATCTTATCGTTCACTGTCCCTTCGGAACTAGTATGCCAATACTTTTTGGAAAAGAAACTACACAAAGCAAAACTCTATTCTAAAGAATGCAAAAAATAAGCCATAGAAGTGCTACTCCCTTGTAGCATCTCTTCGACAATGACGCCAAAATTATCGATATGGGGCACAATCTTAGAGATACTAAAACTGTATGTGCAAGGTTTAAGACACTAATATGAATTTCTAGGCTATCATATTCTATGAGAAAATAATGCTTGTTCTAAATCAAATTATTTTATTGCAAATGAAAGAAAACAATCTGTGTGTATTGGGTAGAAAAACAAATTTTACTCACTGGCCACAAGGATTAATGTTCCTCACTTAAGTTCATTACCTAAGTGTTAAGGAGTAACTGTGTTTTTATCTTCAATGACACTTCATCTTATAAAAACAGGGCATACAAGAAATTATAAATCTCAAACTACCTATAACCAAAACTATTCAAATGGTAAACTAGAAAAAAAGAACCAACTATAGAAATCAATCCATTCACTCCAATCATCAGAAAACTTATATACACAATCAAACAACAATATCAATATCAAATTTTGTAAATAACATATTCTTGTAGGTTAAGAAACAATTCAAATGCTCCTGAGAAAGAGGACACGGTGATTTTAATATTAGAACATTGGTGTTTAAATCATTATTATATCAATGCAATTTCATATAAAATTAAAGAGGGTTTATGTATCTTCAAGTTAACCCATTATAGAGTTGTATTCACAATGAAATTGAAACACAAGTAATGGAGCAAATTCCCAAATTAAAACTATGAAAATCGCTCTGTAAAGAATGTTCAATATATAATGATCTCTTACAACAAACTTTCCTCTAATTATCACTAGAACAGAGTATCCTATCTGTGTCCTTCATTCACATATCTCGAATGGTTCATTGTAGTCGATATGTTGAGCACAATTGAATATCTTTTACTCAAATCAAAGCACAAGAAGGAGGTTATTATTTAACAAAATAAATTTTGAATTAAAAGAATAAAGAAGACTAAACTTATAAACAAAATTAACCTCTGCAACAATTAACACACATATGATTTATCACTACAGTAAATAATACACACTTACACTAACAATATAGACAAAAACAACTGGACATGGTGGGCCCTTGTCAGGTAGCAAGTTGTTGTGTTAAAGATATACAGTATGAAGAAAGATTTGAAACTCGAACTATTCATAACACCATTATTTTATTGATCAACACGCAATGTCAATACGTAGCAACGATCTATAGATTCGATGATTGTCTCATATACATTGCCTATTAAGCCCTAATATTGGCTCATTACCCCTTAATTGGGGAATATTATATTAGTAATGTTATTTTATTCATGTCATCTTTAGGCCATTAGTTGTAATTATACCTCCTAGTCTCCTATATATACTAAGGAGACATTTTCATTTTGAATCATCTTGTACTTGAACATTTAAGTGGGGTAAAAGGAGGTTGCCCCCTTGAAGAGGCTTATTGTCTGAAATTATCTCTTTTTCAAGGATTTGAGTACTTTTTCTGAGGTTTTTCTATGCTATATTGATATTTGGTTCTTAACATATGGTATTAGAGCTCAAGGTCTTGGGGTTTCGCTGCTACATCTGAGACACCTTGGAATTTTCGCTCTAACTATTTTTCTACAACGTTTAAAAATGAATGAATTGGAGGATACTTAGTATATGGATCAAGGTACATTGGGTTCAAAATTCATCTCCTGAGGCATTATACTTTCGGAGATACTGTCTGTACAATATAGGGTTCTAGAATCATCTTGAACTGAGTCATTGCGGAATTTTCTCTATAGAAACTTTTTTGTACCATTTCGGACCCTGAAATCCGGAGGCTATTTACAAAAATTAGTAAGGTATCTATGATAAAACGTTTATCTTTTGGGTCATCTTAAATTTGTAGATACACCCTGTGTAAGATAGGGTATCTGACCAGTCCTATTGACTAGTCTCAAGAAGGTGTTCCAGGTCAAACAATCATAACTTCTTCCTACAGTATCCAAATTGAGTGGGACTGGTTTCATTGGATCGTGGATAGTCTGTAGTATTTTTGGTGCGATTTTTAGAATTTATGTCAATTATTTTGTGCAGGGCATGCTATACAAGTGAGATCTCCTAGAAAGGACAAAAATCAGCAAGTTGTGGGGAAGTTACCATAAATTCCACTTAGCACATCCAATTTTGATCAGACCTATGGAATTGCAGAGAAGAAATATCAGAGAACTACATAAAAGAAAGTTTCATACCCAGAAGGGCCGAAACTTGGGAGATATAACAGAAGAAATATTGTCTAGCAGAACTGCCTCAAAATCAAGGTTCAAAAGTGATATTTGGCCAACATGCCACCAAAAAAGGGAACTTCTACACCAAATAAGCCTCTAGAAAATCCTACTTGGACTCTTGATAAAGGTGAAGAAATGCGTAGGGACATAAATGAACTACAAAATAAGATGGATTCAATGGAAGCTAAGTTGGATACTAAGAT
>SNQJ01S0141451.1:0-24849 GCA_010110895.2 Picea sitchensis
ATGGGCCTTTACACAAGAGGATTTTCAAAGAGTTGTTCAGCAGAGTTTTGGCAAAGAAGGGATATGAGTTGGCTTGATGCCAGGTAAGCATGTGTGGTGAAATTTAGGGTTATAACAATGATGGCCCTGCTGGTGGACATTTTGTAGGGAACACCACCGCTCATAATATATTGAGAAATGGCTATTATTGGCCTACTTTATTCAAAGACACTCACACACACTCTAGAAACTATAAAACATGTCAAATAAGTACCGAGAGAGAAAAGAGAGCAACAGTCCCACTCCAACCAGTGAATGTCTCTAGGGCTTTTGAGAAATGGGGGTTAGATATCATAGGAGAGATTACACCTAGCTCTTCAAGACAACATAAGTATATACTTACTTCCACCAATTATTTCAAGAAATGGGCAGAGGCCATCCCTCTGACTCATGTAAACGAGAAGGTAGTCATACAATTCATAGAACAATAATTAATCACAATGTTTGGTGTCCCTTCTGTCCTAGTTTTTGATAATACATCTTACTTTTCTTCCAGCCTATTGACATAGTTTTCTATAGACAAAGGAATCATAATTAGGTACTCTGCAAATTATTATCCACAGGGAAAAGGGGTGGCAGAATCAACTAATAAGAACCTAGTAATAATATTAAAGAAAATAGTTTCATATAACCAAAGGAATTGGCATAATATACTCCATAACACTCTATGGGTCGATAGGGTCACACCCAAGGAATCTATAGGAAACTCCCCATACTTTCTAGTGTATGGGAAAGAGGCCATTCTCCTGAACGGAATTTATCTTCCATCTCTACAACTAGCCTAAGATTCCTGAGGACAACCTTCATCAGTCATACAACAACGAATTGACACTCTGCTCATGCTAGAAGAAATGAGAGAAAAGGCTAAGGCTAAATTCTTAGCTCACCAGCAGATCGTTAAAAGATGGTTTGATAAACACAAGGCTAAAGAGAAGAATTTTGAAGTAGGATATTTAGTCCTAAAATGGGACAGAGAAAATGAGTCGAAAGGAAAACACACTAAGTTACAAAATCTATGGCTTGGACCTTTCCAGGTGGCTGAGAAGATTGGGGTGGGAACTTATCGGTTATAGAATCTGGAGGGGCAACCTGATGCCCTCCCAGTCAATGGCCAAGCCCTCAAACAATATTTCCATCAATGACTAAAAAGAAGAAAAATAAATTAAATAAATAAATTAGTTGTGAGTTTTATTTTGTGTTTCGTGTGTGTGTTTCATGAGTTTTGTTTCAACTCTATCGATTATGAATTCGATTTATCTTTCTTTTCCTATTTTGGATCTCTACTCTTTTGAAATTCATGTTTTGCGAGACAGTGGTTGACCTCAAATCCCACGACATAGCGAACTCTGTTCCGAAATCATTGCTCACAACAACACAAGAAGCATCAAGAAACCTATGGTTGCTTTGAAGAGTCCTCTATCTAACCTGCGCAAATGAACAACTTTGGAGAAATTTTAGAAGTGTTTGCTTAGTGGTCGGTGAAATCTTAAGGGAAAGAAGGAAAGATGGAAAGGACTACATGAACCCCAAAGGAAAAGCTAGTAAAGGATTCACCTTAACCACCTCACTTTGAAAATTAAACAGACGTCATCCTCTCCCACTCACTCAGGGAATTCTACTGAAATAAAAGTTAACTATACCAAAATGACTGAACATTGTGAGAGGGCATGTAGATATCTTCGTCGGGTCTATGGACGCTCACTGGAAGCAGAGAAAGGTCTATGATGTTAAGGTGACTCCATCGGGGCTATGGATGCTCACTCGCATCAGAGCAACATCATAGCAAGTGATCAAAGGTAACTAAAGGCTTCACGCCAGTGAATACTTTACTAGAATTTTGTCAAAAAAGGGCATGAGTCAGGGTTACAGGAAACAAAAGGGGATTAAAGTTTAAAAACCCCACAGGTAGGCCCAAAAGAATCAACTAGAGAATTTCAAATGCAAGGGTAAAATAGGATCTGATTTAAAACCAGTTCGGTTCTCCACCAGCTTCCGCATCAACCGAACATGAGGGAAGAACAAAGATTATGCTTTCACCTAGTAAGTCACCATTTGTTGAATACTCAACACACCCTAAAAGGTCCATGTCAGATTTTTACTTTTTGGGTACCACTTAATCTTTTGACATTGTCTAATTCTACTTCAGTATGACATTTTGCTTCTTTCACTTATCATTTTTTATTCTCATAAAGTCTTTAAAAGATGTTTGAGCATGTCAAAATCATGATGACTTAAAAGACTAACATTTGATTAAATAATCGACCACTAAAGCTTTTCACTCGACACGTCCAAAATTCGACACCTAGAAGATTTCAGGATGAAAGAAAATCACTCGAGAAAACCAAGGTCACCGATCGCCAATCTTCATCGGTGTCGGAAGAAGGGAGTTGTTCTTTTGTGGCAAGCATTACACATGGAATTCGCCAATAGCTGATCTTGTTCGGCATCGATGAAAGGCAAAGGGAGTAAGCCTTAGTGAAGAAAGAAAGGAATCACTGACGACTGATCCCCGAAGAATTTCGACATCAACACATTTTGAAGAAACTAACCCAAGGGAAAGGTTGCAATAAGTTCATCTCCGATTTTCGACCCCCGATATATTTTCGGCATTGGTGATCCCTAGGCTTAGTTTAGGAGCGCACAACTGAAAGAAAGTTTCGACCTCTACTGATATCGTGAATTTAAGTTACCATTTTTATTTGCCATGTGTCCCAAGCCTGTTCGCCATGTCAGCACCATATGACCAAAGCGATCGGTGTCGGCGGTTTGTTATTTTTTGTTTCTTCTAAATGAACATAAAAAAAAAACCTCTCGTAACTCTTCGTCGATCCCTAACCTCCCCACTAAGAAATGACATGATGGGACATTTTTAGCTCTAAGATATGCTAGATATGATGCATTAAAAGGGTTAATTAATTCCATGATAGTGCATTAGTTGCTAATTCATGCGCAAATCAAAAGGACCATTTGAGCATGCCTAAAAATGCATCTCCCTCCGTGCCTCCTCTGACAATCCATGTAGATTTTATTTGCAGAGATTCGGCGGTAGATTATTTTGAATCTCACCCATTACTCATATTAATTGGTTGATATGACTGGCAAGATCCCTCCCGTTATATTCTTTTGAGTCTTTGTAGACGAGAGTATTCTGCACACAAAGATGTCCGGAACATCTAGAAGATCGAGACGAGCAATCTAGAGAAAGCTTCCAAGGTCTAGTGAGTATTAAACAACAGAGTTTACCAAGAATACAGGTATGTACCAGTCTATTTTTTCTATGTTTTCACCTCACATATACATTAGGATCCAATTTTGCTCTGTATGCCAGCCCTAAATGACGTTTTCAGTTGTAGGAACAATGCCTCCAAAGAAACCAACCAACAGGAAGTCTTCAAGAGCGTTGAAGCTACAAGAAATAGAGGTAGGAGAAGGTTACTCCCCAAAGGTTGCAAGGCAATTGGAATTTACTCCAGAGCTAGTGCTCGTCATCAAAACAACTACCAAGGAAGCCTTTTCTCAGCCTCCAACCTTTGGAGACATAGAGGTGAACATCAGGACCAAGACAGTATTCCCACACTGAGAAGATCTTTTCCAAAAAGTCAAGCGGGAAGAATTCCCCGAATATGCCCTGCACAGCGACCCTGACACGAGGAGGCTCGACGAGGAAGTCTTTGTCAATATTAGCAAGGCTTATATACACATGGTGTTAAGTAGGACTCTGGTATTCCCTTGCATCAAACTCCTAAAATGCCTTATTGATCACACCGATGCACATAAGTGTTTAATTAACGACGAAAATGGTGAATGCATTGGGGTTTTCCTCCTAGTGGAAGTTCAGAATTACTACAAGCTCAGAGATCTAGAGGAACATTTGAACACAGATTTTGTTTTGATTTTTTATCACAAGCACGACACCAACAAGATTATGGTGTCCTGGTAGAGAGAGGATAAAAATTTCACCAATCGGACCTCAGGCTAGTAGCCAACAACCAACCTGAGAGAGCCTTACATATATTTAATGGCCCTCCATTCCCGATTGCATGGGGAGAAAGACTGCGCCAGGTTTTCGAAGGCCTAGATGCCTCTGGATTATACCTTATCCATTTCTAGAACACATTTTAACTCAGGTGCGATCATCTCCAAACAACTAAGAACATGCATATGACAAGATCAGACATCAAAAGAGGGAGAAACCCCTTCCTTCTACATGGATTCTTATCTACTGGACGTCGTCTGTGCCAAGAACGTCTTCGTTGGAATGAACTTAAGATGGCACTCCTTTGAGCTCCTAGTCCATGTATGCTTCGACATCTTATGGGAAAACAGGTACAAGAAATCCTATTCTCTCATCTATGACCAGTTTATTGCATGCATTTACTCTTTGTTGTTTAAGAAAGAGTGCCCAAGACTGTCGGATGCAGCCAAAAAGGTTGTATTGAAAGTAGGTCACTGGTATCTAGATGAGCACAAGAACTACATCAAGGTTTTTGGCACCATAGGGGCACCACATCTGTTACCTATATATGTTCCCGATTGACTAGTATTAGGGGAAATTTGTTATCAAACCATTTTGCAAGGCTACAATGCCACTTTGGTAAAGGACAAGAAGCGGGTCTTCATACCTTATGGGTTTCATATTGGCTTCTATGCAGTCAAAGACACCGTGCAGGCCAAGTAAGAAGGATTAAGTCAATTAGAATTTTGATTCCAGACTGATCATTTTTGCAAGCACAACCCTAAGGGTATGGTCTTGAAACATGCATCGCAGGTATCATCCTGTTGGCCCTATGCCCATGACCTGTTTGAGGATGAAATTTTCATTGAAAACGCTCAAGATTGGGATGAGGTGATGGCGAGAATGGCTAATCCTAAAGCAACCAGGTTCAAATCCCTAAGTTAGGAAGAGAAAAAAATGGCCTTGGAACAATCATCTCAAGATCTCCTTAGGTCCAGGGAGGAAAGGATTGTATCTGAATCGGTCAAAACGATGGAAGCTCCCCGGGAAGCCACTAGAGCAGTAGAGATTTCTCAGGAAACCCTGATACTGAACTGGAATTTTATTGAAGCACAGGGTGCATTGGAAAGAGGTACACTCTTGTTTCAACATGCTCAACAATTGATAGATCGGGTGCAGAATGATCTGATCCTCATCAGGTTGCCAAGGCTTCCAACCGATAACCCAGAAGAAAGCCTGGTCGGGGTAAATGACCCCAAGTTCACAAACCCTGGTAACATCAATGGGTCAGATGACCCTAAATCCATGGTGTTGGCACAGGGGCAAGCCCATAATTCAATGCTACAACAACACACCAACAAAACCCTAACTACTGGCCCTTTCGGCAACACCTGCGAAGGAGATGAAGTCTCCCCTGACGTAGAGGAAAGGGTGATTGCAAGACTCATGTGTTTGCAACCTTAGCTGGGATGAAGATATGTGATTATATTACTTACAACACACTTAGCATCAATCGTTCCTCAGTATACATTCCTTATTATACTTCGCAGAAAGCACAGACCATCGCAGCATTCACTAGATCTACGGTATTTCAGCACTTAGCAATAGTAAAACAGATCAGATCCAGTAGATCAACAATAATCACCTTCATATATGTTCTATATAACATTCATACACATCTAAGAAGCACAAATCTTAAGTATATCTATCTAAATACATCAAAGCACTTAGAAAAAGAAGAGATAAACACATCAAGTCGAAGCATAGAGTAGAACACACAGATTTACGTGGTTCACCCCCACCCTGGGGATACGTTCACCAACTCTTCTTCTTCTTTGTTAGTGTCTTTAATCGGTTACAGAACAGAGCTATCAAAATCCTACTCCGCATAGGACAGAAGATCTGCACAGCTCGCTAGATCCTTCTTCCTTGCGCTATATCATAAAGCCTTCTACAATAACTTGCACTTAGCCTCTTACATTCACGCACAGAGCTCTTACAAAATCTCTTAGCACTTATATTTTCATCCTAACATCACATAGATATTGATCTCTACTTAGCTCATTAGCCACCTATTTATACATTACAAAAGTGGGCCTAAACGTGGGTAAACCCACGGGCCGACATCCCTTTCCCGTTACATTATCCCAAAAACCTAAAAAGGGACCCAAAGTGGTCCGAGATCCCATGATCTCTACTTTTCTTGGCTCTTCGTCTTCGACAAGGTGTCGGAGTCCCAAAAATGGTCAAATATGACCAAGTATCTTCCAAAACATGGTCAAGGGCCAACAGGCCCCCAACACTCACCTGTGACTTGTCCCGAGTCACTCAAGTCTGATCAGTTCTACCTCAAATTCCTCGAGCTTGTCTCAAGCTTCTTCGACCTACTGTTGTGCCATGGCTTCTTTCTTGAAAAACTCCTGTATGAGTGCGATGTTCACCGACCATTCTAGGTGTTGTTGTGTTGAATTCACGACCTGCTCCAGCTCTGTTCCTTGGCTCTCAATCTATGTAAATAGCTGACATTCCTTATCCTGCATAGGTTGAAGTTGTTGAGTTACTTCCATTACCTTTCTCTGGATCATATGGATCTACTACTGGGTGGTGCACTTCTCGTGAGACCTCTTCATTTTCTCTACGGGTGATAGGGCCTTCAACTACACCTATATCTTTTTTGCTTCGTTCTTCACCTCCTGGAGCTGCGACTCCAATTTGTGCAATTCTGGATTCTTGGTTAGGGTCTCATGTATGTGTGTACTTCTGCTACTTAACTATTTTCATTCCTCAATGAGTGCTTTAATACTTTCTACTATGCTTCAGACAGTCATTTCTCGCTAGTCATGTTCTTCTTGCAGGGTACTTGGTATGGTTTGAAGCTCTAGCTCTATGACTCTTTGTTGCAGTTGTTGAATAACTTCAACAAGCTTCATCACTTAGCATTCTATGGGTTCTTCTGCCTTCTTATCTAAGCCAGTCATAGAGAGAAATTCTCTATTGACTGCTTCTTCAATCCCGATCTACTTCGCGAGTAGCTACTCTTTCTCTTTTTGGATCTTCGCTCTGTCTTCTTCAAATTTTGCTTGGAGAGTGTCCTTCTCTTCTTGCGCAGCTTGACGTTGTTCAATGATTTCCTCCTGTGCTTCCTTCAAGGCCTAGGTGGCCTGCGTTGTTTCTGCTTGCTCTTTCCAAAGGCATACTTTGACTATGTTAGCAATCTTATGGAGTTGAACTGGTTCATCTCCCCCTTCTATTGTTCCTTTTGGCAGGGGTGCAATGGAGACTCTGTGGCTAGATAGAAGTGCCTACTTCACTCCTTGGAGCTCGATCTCAAGTTTGTTGTACATTTTCTCCTACTTAGCTTCCTACTTTTCTATTATCTCTTCTATAGCTTAATTCATAGTTTCGAGGAGGAAACTGAAGTCATCTAGACTGAGTGTGGTCTGTAGCTTAGTTACGGGTGCTTTCAATTTTTTCTAGGAGGAAGGTTCTGGGAGTGAACCCTTCCTCTTATTTATGATTTCTACTTCATCTTTTGTTCTTTGTTCAACTTCTTCACCATCACCTCCTTGATCTCATGTAATGGAAGTTGTCCTCACAGGCAGGTTGTCTATATCATGGACTTCCTCATTCTTCTTCGTCTTCTTCATTTTCTATCTTTTACTCGGCCCAGATGTATCCTGCGCAGCTTCTGGGCTGTCAATGTCGGACATTTCTGCGGGGTCTGCTGAAACAAGGAGGTCCGCCACCATTCCTTGGTGATCTCCTCTAGGTCTTCTTCTATCAACTTATAATAATATTGAAGTTGTTCCTTGTGCTCATCAATGCACGCTGTAATAGATATGAAATGGTAGTCCACACTGAACTTCATCAAAGGTCAAAATTTTTGTAAAGTATTCAGGGTCATGTGAGGCTTAGACTGGATGGTGAGCTTCAACTGGGTATAGTAGGTGTGGAAGATGGCATAGGATTTCCACTGCGTGTTCATATCGTTTGAGTACCATAGTGTACTAAAATTCACAGCCAAAGGTTCAAAGGGGTGGATGTCCGGGAAGGTTGCACCTTCCGATAGTTCCCATGCAATGAAAGATATAAGTATTAAGAGCCAGCTAAAAAGGAATTCATGTCCTTGATCCTAGGTTTCTCTGCAATCAATATCGAGTTGATTCACCAGGTACTTCACCCAGTTCATCTGTAGTCCCTCTACGCACTTCCCTATGAGGTTGACTACAAAGCTGGATACTTGCGTTGGTCGATTCTTGTGTACCAACTTCCCTATGATCAGTTGACAGGAGAGGTGCACTGCGCCACTTTCAATAGAAGCTACCTTGTAGCCTTGCGTGCCTTTCTCAACATTGCCATAAGCTTCTTTGATCTTCTGAGCAAGAGCGCGATCCACGGTCTTTCCAGGATAGTAATCATGGGGATTAGGGCGCTGCATACTGAGCCCTATGATCTGATTGATCAAGGTCAGATCCACAGTGATGCATCGGTTTAGCCATAGGTATCCTCTGTGGTACCAAGATATCAACAAATTTACACACGTGTTCACTTCTTGGTGTCTGTCGAAGTGCGGAATCTTCATCATGTTCAGCAATGTAGACTGCATGAGGTTCTGGGTCCATGACTACGTGATAATCTTTGAATTCTTGACCTTGGTTCTAGTTAGGTACTTGTACGGGGAAAGCATGTTGTAAACTTCATGATCCCCTAGGTTGAATTCGCTAAACTTCAATGCTGCAATCTTGCCTTAATCTACGTGAACTGCGCGTACCCCTTTTGGCAGGTACGCAGTGACTAGAGTGTACTCAAAGTCTCTAGGCACACTATCTCTGTTGATCTCACCACTCAAAGGTGGTATGTAAGCAGGTAGGATGGATAGAACCAACTTCTCATTGGCCAGATCATATTTATGTTTGGTTCTTCTTTCTGCACCAGCTCGTGATGTTCCTGCTTGAGTAGTCGATGGGGAGGCTTGCGCTCCTCTTGTTGATGATGCCTATAAACCCATAGACAATCCTCTCTCTGACATGACTTTTTCAGCTCTGAGGCTAGCGAGTAACTCTCTTACAGATTCTTCAACTGCGCTAAATTCGTTAGACATATACACTCAGGATCAATATCTTGAGTTCTCAAAGTGACGTAGGTACTGTAATAGGGTAGAGAGTAAGAGTGGAGTAATTACTATTCACAATTCATGTAGTCTATGGGCTCAAATTCGCATTTAGAAAAAGTGTCTTCCATGCATGGCGTGATAGAATAAGTAAGTAACTCTCTAACGGATCATTGTAATAGATATGGGGCTTCATTGACACTTGTTATGTCCGTTATGGCACGGCCTAACGGTCTAGTGATGAGCCATCAATGCTTTTTGATCTATTCGAAGCGGCAGTCGAATGGATATATCGGCCTCTAATAGCTATATTGCTTTTCCATGGCGAAGTGACCCATGTCATTGTTCTGATATCCTGGTGAAGCTCCAATTCTACAAAATTTCTTTCGGCAAGGTACCCTCAGGCACCTGTTGTAGATTTTCAATCTTAGCCTTCTTCTTATTCAACTTTCTATCCTTCTTCCTAGTGAGCTTCATCTCGGTGGTTAGTTTCCCATTCTGATTCTTATTTTCCTTGAACATAGGCACTTCGCCTATTGAAATTCTTTCCCAGGACTCAGGGGTAATACCTCTTCTTTATCTGGGGTAGGTACTTCAATCATCTGTGAATTCTCAGACGTTCTTACAGCTTCAACATCTGGGTTTCTAGCGCTGAGTAGCTTCGATCTGTTCTCCCATTCCTCAATCAACTGTGCAATCTTTCTAGTCATGAAGTCTTTTAACTCTTGTCTCTATTGTTCTAAAACCTTTTCTTCTTCCTTCTTTCTGACCTGGTCTCTTTCAATCCAAGGTTTTCCAAGTAACATAGTAAACGGGGCACCGTTCTCAATAAATTTGATAAACTCAAAATATTCCTCTGTCGAAGTTCCATTAGCATTCATAGATATATAAGTGAGCCTTCCACATAGGTTCACCAGCTTTCCTCTGAAGAACACTATTCCTCCTAGGGATGGAATCATAGAAGGCCTCCCTATAGCTTCCCAAGTTCTCTCTATCATAAAATTCACCTTTGTTTCCTCATCCAAAACACAGTCAATGTCGAAGTCTCCTATTCTTACCTCAATGCATTCTTTTTCCTTAAATATCTCTGATAACCTAACATGTCGGTGGTCATTCAAGGTGTATTTCATCTGTACTAACATATTCTCTGATTCTTTCTAGGGTTCTTCTATTTCTGGATCTACCTCGGGGTTCTCCTGGTTCAGATTCATTCTTTCCATCTTAGCAATCATTCTAGGGAAATCCAACACTTCGTGGTCCATATATTTGCAACAGAGACAACTAGGTCTTCCAACAGGGAATTCCTTAGCCAGAAGGCCTGGTATTCTACAACTGTAGCAAAGGGTTAATCCTCTCTTTCATTTAAATGATCCCCAACTTCTTCTGTACTGCGCACCAGGATCATGGTAGCTAACCTGCAAAAAGTTCTTTCTAGGATCCTGCATCCATTTGTTAGTCCAAACATCCTTTCTATGCATAGGTATAACATATCTATCATTATGATTATTAGATCTATTCATATCAAACTTTATTTCATCTACCAGTGCCCTAGTTTTCAAGCTGGGACAAAGTCCATCAAACATACTTAGATCCATACTTTAGAAACCAAAAAAAAAAAAAAAAAATCACTTATCTTACTTCTACAGAGCATAAAGATTTCAGATCTAAAACTTTTAATTATTCTTACCTTTATCAGAGCACAAAGCTTACATATCTTACCTCTTTTCTGCAAATATGAATTCTTTTCCTCAGAAACTTCTACTTTTACCTTTCTTAGAGAACAAAGCGTTCAGATATTGCTTCGTTTCTTCATATATGACCTTATTTCTTTCAGATCACACTTCTTTCTTTTAACACATAGCTTGTAGACCAGTAGAATACTATGCACCAGGGCCCATATCTACACACAAAGATTTTCACAATTTTAGGATGAATCTTTGCATAGAGCTTCCCCTTTCTCAGTTCCCAGAAATCATAGTTTCAGGTCCCGACAACATAACCATTTGTTGGCATAGGGGCAGACCTGATATTCAATGCTACAACAACACACCAAAAAAACCCTAACTACCAGCCCTTTTGGCAACACCTGCAAAGTAGATGAAGTCTCACCCAAGGTAGAGGCAGGGGTGATTGCGAGACTTAGTTGTCTGCAACCTTAGCTAGGACACAGATATGTGATTATATTACTTACAACACACTTAGCATCAATCATTCCTCAGTATACATTCCTTATTATACTTCGTAGAAAGCACATAGCATCATAGTATTCACTAGATATAAGGTATTTCAACACTTAGCAACAATAAAACATATTAGATCTAGTAGATGAGAACTAAGCACCTTCATATATGTTCGATCTAACATTCATACACATATAAGAAGAACAAAGCTTAAGTATATCTATCTAAATACATCAAAGCACTTAGAAAAAGAAAATATAAACAAATCAAGTCAAAGCATAGAGCAGAACACACAGATTTATGTGGTTCACCCCCACCCTGGGACTACGTTCACCAACTCTTCTTCTTCTTTATTAGTGTCTTCAATCGGTTACAGCACAGAGCTATCAAAATCCTACTCTTCCTAGGACATAATATATGCGTAGCTCACTAGATCTATCTTCCTTGTGCTATATCATAAATCCTTCTACAATAACTTGCACTTAGCCTCTTACAGTCATGCACAGAGCTCTTACAAAATATCTTAGCACTTAGCTTTTCGGCCTAACATCACATAGATGATCTCTACTTAGCTCATTAGCCACCTATTTATACATTACAAAAGTGGGCCTAAACGTGGGTAAACCCATAGGCAGACATCCCTTTCCCATTACATTATCCCAAAAACCCAAAAAGGGACACAAAGTGGGCCGAGATCCCATGATCTCTGATTGGCTTGGCGCTTTGTCTTCGACAGGGTGTCAAAATCCTAAAAATGGTCAAATATGACCAAGTATCTTCCAAAACTTGGTTAAGGGCCAACACACGGTGCCACCAGTTGATTCGTTGGCAGGCGCGATGACTCAACTAGAGCTAGCTAGGTGTCTGTAGAAACAAATGCGCCTAACCCTCTGACTGAATTCATAAATGTATATAGTGATGATGAGAGCCCGAATGCATCCTAGAGAACCCCGGTGCATATAGAGGAAGAAAAGGGACCTAATAAAATGTCATCTTTTGTTCCCGATGTTTAAATTTTGGAGGTTCCACAAAAGGAGAAATAAGCCAATAGCGGCCTCGACATAAAGATGCACGATGCGTTGAAGACCCGAGCAGGCAATCCTAAGGACAAGTCAGAATCAAATGAGCCAAAATAAGGATCCCCACTAAAGTAAGTATGCACTGCCATGGTCGATGTACAAGTAAGTGTTGAGCCCACTCCCGACGCATCTATTTTGCTCGATAATCAGATCCCTGAAAAATGAAAAGAAGAGGTTGGGCCTTCGGAGAAAAATAAAGAGGTTCAAGAACCTGATCTTGAACAAACATATACCACCAGAAGTATGGGAAACACACTCACATGGGGTGATCAGCAGATTCTCGAGATGGTAGACGAGGTAGTAGATATCTATGTGATCTCCTATGATCAAAAGAGAAAGGCCATCATCCAAAGGATTACAAAGAAAAGGAGGATCACATTGGATCACTCCATCCTTGTCACTACAGAGGAGCACTTGATAAACAAAGAAAATGCCCAAACATCAGAGCTTCTCGGCGTGGGGATGGATATCTCAGAAGCCACCTGGGATAGAGCCAAGCAAGATGAGATGGAGCTGGCCACCGCCCGAAAAGAAATAGAGCATCTATGCCACCTATCGGAATACTATCAAGGCTCCACTCAAAACGCGGTATACCTGAAAAGACAATTCAAAGAGGATTATGACAAATTCACAAAGGAGTGACATTGGTTTATGGAGAAGATAGCCAAGTTCTAGGAGGATACTCTCATGGCGTTCACTACTGGCAAGGACGTGGAACAATGGCATGAAAGGGTGCAACAATCTGTTGAGAGACTTGAATATATTGATGCATTTCAACAAGGTCGAGAGAAAGAAGAACACAACATCCAGACATTGAGAAAAATCAGTCATGATCGCATGAAGTGATCAACTAAGTATTGGGATAAGATGTCTCAGGAACCACACCAGGAGATTCAAGAGCAGTTGGTCAAATGCGAGAGACATTGGGGAAATATCAACAAAGCGATGAAAGACATCGGACTCCCTAAGTTCAATAACCTCGATGATTTCATTGACTTGCATGATATAGTCACATCGCATGCTAGGAAAGATGAATTGTGGGCTGAAGAGCTAGAAAAGACGACCGATATAGCACTGGGGAAAGTACAAATATTTGTAAAACACCCGATTAGAGCTTAGACCGTGTTATAGTAGTTAAACTCCTGTCTAGTAAATTACAGGTCGTATGCGGTGGAGATTAGAGGATTTTACACAGCTCCGATGGAGTCACACAGATTCCCATGGGCCCAAACTTGCGAAGATCTATTCATCAGTTGGTGTGAATATGAGAAAAGTCACCCTTTCAAGGGATAGGATGAGTTAACTGTTAAAGAAACTGTTAGCGGAAGATGCCACGTGGCGAATTTTGTTTTTCTTAAACTACACTTAGCCATTGTTTTCAGTTGAATTTTATATTATAAATAAACGCTTCGACCAATTAATGAAGGGTCGATGGTTTGTTGCAAGAACTCTTTCTTTCTGGCTGTTAAGAATTACTTTGAAGCTCCCTTTAATTGAGAAGTCCTTCTGGACCAAAGACGAAGTTGTTTTCATCAAATGCGTGTGTGAGTGGACGTGGAGAAGAACTATTTCCTATCTCATTTTCATGAACAGATGCAACAAGTAAGAGATATCGAATATATTGTCAAGTTATCTGGTGAAAGTGATTCGTTGTTCTTTTCTTTAATGATGAAGATGATGAATCGTTGTGTGATTATGTGATTAATGATCATGGTAGATGAATTATTTTTATTTCCATTTATCTTATCGCATATGTGTGTTTTATTTCTGATAATTAGAGATCTCAGACAGTAATTGGATGGTCACATGGTTAATGTATTAGTACTAGGCCCGTGGTATAGATTTGTCATCTGCATGTTTGAGCAACAGGTTATCCCAAGCTCAGCCTTTTCCCCAGTAGTTATAATCTTTTTCCTGTTTTGTTACCAAGTTGGTTTATACTAGTTTACATCTCACATCAGTCCCACCTAAGAGAAAATACAAAAAAGAGATAATATAAACTGAATGAAGATCCTTCACAAGAAAACATAAATCTCATCAATAAATTGGCCAGATCGTAAGATATGGAGAACCATTCCAATTTAAACACTGCAGAGTCTAATTGGGCCTCAGTGGCAAGTTTGGTTCCTACTGTTGAAACTAGGGAGTTAGGACCCATCAACAGTAAGTTGGGTAAAACAATTAGAAGATGACTCCTAAACGAAGGCACTTAGAGAGTATAAATAAAAGAGCAAGAGTCATACAGACCCCCCTTCTCTCATAAGGGTTATGCAACCTCCCGGTCAAGGATCTTCGATTTCCAAGCCAAATCGGCTCTCTAAAACCTTAATGGTGTCACTTGCGATTTAACACAAGTCCTTTCAGTATTTTGGTGCAAGTTTTATGGCGCCCGCAACCTCTTCCTTCGCATTTCTTAACTATCAAGTTTAAGGTGTTGGATCCTCTCCCTCTATCCCTCTCCTGTATGTGAGCTCAGGCTATGTCCTCACGTAATCATGCAATTGTGGGGCAGCCTAGAGTGGTTTGAGATCACACCACTTTTCTCCCTACAATTCACTAGCAAATGCCATGTATCCCTCTGGAAATACTGTGGTTTCGATTGCGGCCCGCTCCAATATTTTTAAAACACGAGCACCTTTTGTCCCCGCAATTAAGCACAACCATCAATCTTGTGATCTTGGGCATTACGTCTTGATCGACAGTTGAGACCTGTCGTCTTTCTGCTTTGGTAACCTATCATTTAGTGACCCTTTTCATCTTTTCGTATGCACTCCCAAATATGCACGGTCTATCAACACGTGCCCTCCTTCCAAACCGATGGCTATGATTGATTTCTCCCTTCATGATTTGGGAGTGTCAACTCTCAAATCTTTTTTCCTTTGTAGTACTTCCACCTGAAATTGACGATATTTTGATGCATGTCCCTCATAGATCAATGATTGTGGTTCACTTCTTCTCTTCGGGCTTCAAGAGTCTCAAATCCTGAACACTCGCTTTCTCCCATAGTGGTTTCACCCAAAATTCATGGGTCTCTACCGCGTGTCCTTCTGAATCGAACAACTACGATTTACTTCGGCTCTTAGGGGTTCAGGAAATTCAACTCCTCGACTAAAATCCTCGAAGTCACTTTCCCTGAAATCTCATATCTATTGACACGTATCCCCCTAACGACCAATGACTAGTGTCTACTTTGGCTCTTCAATGATTTTCTCTCTCCTTGTCTACAAACTTTTGAATTTATAGATCTTGCGCCACCTGTTCCCCTGGATGATGGGTGGTCCCTAGCATCTTCGAGACTTCGAAGAATCCTCACTCCGGTGGGCACACAGAGACTAAAAGCTCATGCACCTTGCCCAAATCTGATGAACCAGAATGATCCCGCTCCCTCTTGAATGGATCTTAGTCGACGACTCATGAAATCTTCAAAACCTCGTTTCCATTGAAGATTTCTCCTTATATCTCTCGTGATCTTTGTCCTTCGAACCCTTTGACTCCTTAGAGGATTACTTTGACACTTAGTCAAATTTCAGATCTATGCACTCCTTGCAGCCAATTCTTATGCAAAACTTAGGTTCTTGCGGGTGAATGTGCATGCCTTGCATCAGTACCTTTGCACTCCTTGCAGTAGATTCTCATGCAAGACTTAAGTTCTTGTGGATGACTATGCACACCTTGCAACAGTCACTTTGCAATCCTTGCAAAGGGAAAGTTTAACGCTATCTCTTCTAAGCTTCTGAATCGAAACAAACTCTGTCAACGCACTCCTTGCAGACTGTATGCACACCTTGCATGAACTCAACAAAGAGAAAAATCAAAACTTATCTAAACACTTCATAGTTTCATATACTCAACAACATAACTCATTCATTCATGAAAACAAAATAACAGGGAATTGTAAACAGTAAAAACACCATGCATTTGATCAATTTTCCTCCATTATATTCATTTAAAAGTAAATGGCTACAACTATGATAAAACAACAACTAAAAACTCAGCAACAACTAAATCATAGCATTCTCCTACTATCTTAAAGTAGCCTCATTTGGGCATACAACACCTCTATTTATCTTAGAGGGTTCTTAGGGTTCCCTCCAACTACTCGTCTTCTCGAAAAAAAAAACCTAACTGCTACCTAAGATCCATTACATTCAAGACTAGGAGTGAAAATCCCAGATCACTCGTTATCATTCAGCTCCCAAGCATTTCATATGCTTCAGTTTTCGATCATTTCAAAAAGATTTGCAGGAAACACCAACGGTTAAGATTCTAAAATTATTCAAAGGCACGCTAAGGCACTGAGTTGTCTCTCCATGTGTGCTTGCTGACAATGCTCTTCCATCATACTCCCCTGGACAAAAATTCATGGACTCTTGTCCATGATCTGCTACATTGAATTTCCATGCTTCTCGATATTAGCTTCATTTTCCCAACTGGCATCTTCTATCGGGTGTCCCTTCCACTTGACCAAATATTCAAAATAGGTCTTCCTCCTAGTCTTCTTGCCAATCCTCTGAGCAATGATCTTCTCCATCTGTGGATTTTCTGCTACAGACATTTGCTTTTCCCATTGAATCTCTTTCTGATCTTTTGTTTCTCCCACTTCATCTTCCCTGTAAGGATACAGGTCTTATATGTTGAATATGGGTGATATGCTCACATCACCTAGCAGCTCAATCTCATAGGCATTTGCATCAAACTTCCATAAGATCTTACATGGTCCTATATTCTTCATATTCAACTTGTTATATGTTCCCCTTGCGAACCTTTCTTTCTTGAGATGTGTCAGAGCCTGATCTACTACTTCAAATTGAAGCTCTCTACAATGTTGATCAACTCTGTGCTTATACTCTTGGCTAGAGTTCTGCAAATTCTCTCTGATCTGGCTATGGAGCTTATGCATTTCTACAGCAAAATATTTTTCTTCAGCACTTCTGATCTCACTCTATTCCAAGTATCTCAACTAAGATACTCCTCTTGGTTGCACTCCATACAATATTTGGAAAGGGCTCTTTCTAGTGCTCCTATTTGGTGAGTCATTGTATGCAAATTCTGCTTGTGACAGAATCTGATCCCACTGACTATGATGCTCAGTGACCGAACTCCTCAATAAGTTTCCCAAACTTCTATTCACCACCTCATTTTTTCCATCTGTCTAAGGGTGATAAGCTGAGCAAAAGGAAAAATTTGTCCCCAACTTCTTCCACAGTGTTCTCTATAAATGACCAACAAATTTGGTATCTCTGTCTGAGACAATACTTTTGGGTAATCCATGAAGTTGAACAAATTCCTTGAAAAATAAATTTGCAACATGTTTTTCATCACTAGTCTTCTGGCATGGCATAAAGTGTGCCATCTTTGAAAATATATCCACCACCACAAATATGGAATCATATCCTCTTTGTGCTCTTGGTAGTCCCAACACAAAATCCATGCTTATTGCATCCCAAGGCCTATCTGGTATTGGCAATGGTTGATACAATCCAGTGTTCTGTCTTTTTCCTTTTGCATGTTGGAAGATTCTACATCTGTTCACAAACTTTATCACTTATGTTCTCATACCTTGCCAATAGTATGAATTTCTCAATTGTGCAATTTTTTTATCATGGCCGAAATGTCCAGCCAATTCTCCACTATGATTTTCCTTCAAAAGGTTATCCCTCATTGATCATTTTGGTATGCACAATTGATTTCCCTTGAAAAAAACTCCCTCTTGAATCATATACTCTATCCATTGGATTCTGTCTCTCAGCACATGATTTTCACATGCTTCTTATGCTTCCTTGAAATCTGGGTCATCACAATACATATCCTTAAGGTGTTCAAACCCTAAGGTATTCTCCTAAAACTCCCACAGAATCAAACATCTCATGCTTAATGCATCAACAAATTTGTTAGCATTTCCAGAAATATTTTTTATGACAAAAGTAAAATTCTTCATAAACTCAATCCACTTTGCATGTCTCTGATTCAATTTTTCTTGTCTGGTTATGAATTGTAAAGCCTGGTTATCGCTATACAAGACAAATTCTTTTAGAACGAGGTAGTGCCTCCATTTCTTCAGAGCTTGAATTATGGCATAAATTATTTATCATGTGTGGAGTACTTTCTATTAGTCTCATTTAGCTTCTCATTGAAATATGCAACTGGTTTATTATCCTGGCTCAAGACTGCTCCAATTGCAACTCCACTTGCATCACATCTCACTTGAAATGTCTTCCCGAAATTTGGCAAGACCAAAAATGGTCGTTCTGTTATTTTCTCCTTCAATATATTGAAGCTCCTCCTAGCCTCCTATGTCCATTTAAAATACTTGTGCCTCTTCTTCATTGTATCAATCATAGGTGCACAAATTCCACTGAAATTTTTTATGAACTTCCTATAGAAACTTGATAATTCATGGAAGATTATCAATTCAAACATACTCCTTGGTGATGGCCATTCTTTGATTGCTTTCACCTTCTCTGGATCCATATTCAATTCATTTGAAGAGATCACAGAACCCAAGTAAATGAGTTATGTCTTCATAAAAGAGGACTTGTTCATATTTATCAGCAGCTTCTCCTGTTGTAGTCTCCTCATCACTAAGGTCAGATGTCTCAAATGCTCCTCTTTAGTCCTTCTAAATACCAATATATCATTTGTATATACAACCACAAACTTGCCAATGAAATCTTTCAGTATTTCATTCATCAACCTCATTAAAGTACTTGGGGAATTTGTTAATCCAAATGGTATAACAAGCCACTCATACAACCCTTCATTTGTATTAAAGGATGTTTTCCACTCATCACCTTCTCTCATCCTTATCTAGTGATATCCACTTTTTAAATATATCTTAGAAAATAAATTTTCTCCACTTAAAAAATCCATTATTTCATCCATTCTTGGAAAAGAGAATCTATACCTGATGGTGATCTTGTTAATGGCTCTTGAGTCTGTACACATTCTCCATTCTCCATCCTTCTTTGGACTCAACACAATTGGTACTGCACACGGACTCAAGCTTTCTCTAACCAAACCCTTGTCTAACAATTCCTGGACTTGGTTATTTACCTCCTCATTCTCTTGAGGTGTCAATATGTATGCTTCTTTGTTTGACATAATTGATCCTAGTATCAAATCAATATGATAGTTGATACTTCTTATGGGTGGAAATGAATTAGGAAACACATCCACTACTATGTCAGCAAAATTATCCAACAAATCATGAACTTCTTCAGGAAAATCATCCATCGAATTACTTGTAAGGAAAACTCTAGGTTTCCTCACCACAACAAACTGCATCTCCTGTCCCTTCTTGAATTCACTTAGGATTTACTTCCCACTCATGAGAAGTATGCTTGTGCTTGCTTCCTCTTTTAATTTCTTCTCCTCTATTGGCAGCAACATGTGTGTCCTACCATTCTTCTCCAAGGTTTAAGTATTTTTTCTCCCATCATGAATGACATGTTTGTCAAACTACCATGGTCTTCCCAACAAAACATTACATACATCCATGGGAATTACATCACACAGAATCTCATCTCTATATCCACCTATTTTAAATTCAACAAGGCATTGTTTAGTTACCATTACCTAGTGTCCTTTCTGCAACCATGATACGTTATATGGATTTGGATGTGTAGTTGTCTCCAGCTCCAATTTCTCCACCATTTATGTGGATACTAAGTTATCAGTGCTACCACTGTCAGTTATCACCTTACATACTCTGTCTTTAGTCTTGCAAGTTGTCTTGAATAGACTATTTCTCTACACCGGATTTTCAATTTTTGGCTCTGGTTTTAAGAGAACCTTCCTCAACATAAGAGATCTCCCATCTTCTGCTCCTTCTGCCTCAACATTCATCTTCTGAGATTATGAGATGTGAGCTTCACCTCCTTCTTTATTTTTCTAGGTACATTCCCAAGACATGTGTCCTGTCTTTCCACAGGCATAACATCTTACTTTTCCTCCTCTGCTTCTTCCTCTTCCTCTAGAAGAACTTCTTCCACTACTTTGTCTTCCTCAGGAACTTCCTCCTCCTTCGAAGTGACTATGTGGTTTATCAGTCTCGTCTTTGGTTTTCTGTGCCTTGTCATGGGAAACTCCCTTGCCTTTGTTCAGGCTTCTACCTCTACCTCGCTAGATTTTTTTTCCAGCCAACTTCTCCTCTTCTTTGAGTGAAATCTGATAAGCATCCTCTACTGTCCTTACCGACATCGTGTTGATCTCATTCTGGATTTCATATCTCAATACATTTATATATCTCGCAACCTTTTCTTCATATTTCTCTCTTTGTCCACCCTGATATTCAGCTTGTAGAACTCCTCCGTGTACTCTTTCACTGTCATACCCTTCTGCCTCAGGTTCTGCAACTTCCTAAACATATTTATCTGATAATCTTTGGGCATGAATTTAGACTTCATCTTGGCTACCATTCTGTCCTAATTATTTATTCTATGTTTTCCTTTGTTTCTCCTCTTAGACTGTAGTTAATCCCACCATAGTGTTGCATGTCCTTTTAGCCTGGTGACAACATGTCTCACCTTTTTCTCCTTATTGACATATTCATAGTCGAAATATTTGTCCATGGATCTTATCCAATCCAACAATTATTCAACATCCAAGTTTCCTTCATACATTGAGATCTCTATCTTTTCTCTAGCTCCCAATTTAACAACTGCTCTCAGAAAGCATTCCCCAGCAACATTTTCCCCTACAGCTTATTTGACTTCTACTTCTTCACTCTCTTCATCATTGATGTCCCCAGCATCAGGTCCCTCTTCTGCGTTGCCTCCATCGCCTCTAATCTTGCACGAAGCTCTCTCATTTCTCTTTCTACAGCACGATTGGCTAAAGGTGGATCCACACGTCTCCTAGGTGGCATTGTGTTGATTGTTTCTAACATAGAGAGTAAAACTTCGAGCTCTCTTTTGCTACCCGAAACAATTTTAGGCTTTGATACCACTTGATGTAGACCCCCCTTCTCTCCTAAGTGTTGCATGACCTCCTGGTCAAGGATCTTTGATTTCCAAGCCAAATTGGCTCTCTGAAACCTTAATGGTATCACTTGAGATTTAACATGGGTCCTTTCAATCTTCTAGTGTAGGTTCTATGGCACCCACAACCTCTTCCTTCGTGCTGCTTAAATCTCAAGTTTTAGGTGCTAGCTCCTCTCCCGCTAGCCCTCTCCTGTATGTGACCTTGGGCTATGTCCTCACGTAATCGCGTGATTGCGAGGAGGCCTAGAGTGGTTTGAGATCACACCGCTTTTCTCCCTGCAATTCACCAGCAACTACCATGTATCCCTATGGAAATATCATGGTTTCGATTGTGGCCCGCTCCAATATTTTTACAACCCGAACACCTTTTGTCCCCACAATTAAGAACGACTATCGATCTTGTGATCTTGAGCATTGCCTCTTGATCAATGGTTTAGATCTGTCCTCTTTCTGCCTTAGTCAAATATTAGTCAGCGACCCTTTTCCTCCATTTTCACACACTCCCAAATCTCCACGGTCTATCGACATGTGCCCTCTTTCCAAACCAACGGCTACGATTGATTTCTCCCTTCAGGATTTGGGAGTTTCAACTCTCAAATCTTTCTTCCTCCATAGTACTTCCACCTAAAATCGAAGATATGTTGACGTGTGTCCCTCACAAATCAATGAATTTGGTTCACTTCTTCTCTTCAGGCTTTGGGAGTGTAAACTCCTAAACACTCACTTTCTCTAAGAGTGGTTTCACCCGAAGTTCACAGGTCTCTGTTGCGTGTCCTTCTGAATCGAATGACTACAATTTAATTCAGTTCTTAGGGGTTCATGGATTTCAACTCCACGACTGAAATCCTCGAAGTGACTTTCCCAAAGTCTCAGATCTATTGACATGTATCCCCTTGGTGACCAACGACTGGTGTCTACTTTGGCTCTTCGGTGATTTTCTCTCTCCTTGTCTATAAACTTCTGAAGTTGTAGATCTTGCGCCACCTGTCCCCTGGATGATGGATGGTCCCTAGCCTCTTTGGGAATTTGATGAATCCTCGCTCTAGTGGGCACACAAAGACTTAAAGCTCATGACCCTTGCCCAGATCTGACAACTTAGAATGATCTCACTCCATCTTGAACGGATCTTAGTCGATGACTCGTGAAATATTCAGAACTTCATTTCCCCTGAATATTTCTCCCACTATCTATTGTGAGATTTCTCCTTTGAACCCTTTGACTCCTTACAGGATTACTTCGACACTTAGTCAAATTGTGAATCTGTGCACTCTCTGCAGTCAATTCTTACACAAAAATTAGGTTCTCGCGGGCGATTGTGCACACGTTGTAGCAATCCCTTTGCACTCCTTGAAAATGTAAAGTTCACGCTATCTCTTGTGAGGTTATGAATTGAAACAAACTATGTCACTCCTTGCAACATATTCTCATAAAAGACTTAAGTTCTTGTGGACGACTGTGCACACCTTGCAGTAGTCAATTTGTACTCCTTGCAAAGGGAAAGTTTCGTGCTATCTCTTATGAGCTTCTGAATCAAAACAAACTCTGTCAATGCACTCCTTGCAAACTATATGCACACCTTGCATGAACTCAATGAAGAGAACAATTGAAACTTATCTAAACACTTCACAATTTCATATACTCAACAACATAACTCATTCATTCATGAAAAACAAATAACATAGAATTGTAAACAGTAGCAACACCATGCATTTGATCAATTTTCCTCCATTATATTCATTTAAAAGTAAATGGCTACAACTATGATAAAACAACAACTAAAAACTCAACAACAAATAAATCACATCAATCTCCTACCAACTTGCAGTAGCCTCATTTGGGCATACAACACCTCCATTTATCATAGAGGGTTCATAGGGTTCCCTCCGACTACTCGTCTTCTCGAAAAAAAAACCTAACTGCTACATAAGTTTTGTTACATTCAAGACTAGGAGTGAAACTCCCAGATCACTCGTGATCATTAATCTCCCAAGTGTTTGATCTTCTTCAGGTTTAGATCATTTCAAAAATATTTGCAGGAAATGCCAACGATTAAGATTTTGAAATTATTCAAAGGTGCACTAAGGCACTGAGTTGTCTCTCCACGCATTCTTACTGACAATTCTCCTACATAAAAGAGACTCCCATTAACACCTATTGATCACATTGAATATCTATATTGTGAAATATTTATTGCAGGTACTCATTGATACATCTGAAGTTGCACAAGTATGAGGAAATGAAATAAAAGTAAGGACAAAGTTTCATAGTTGTAGAAGAGAGCAAGAAAATCTGAGAAATTCCTAATTAGGTTCATCCTCATGGGTCAAGCAATGAAGGTCCCATGAGGCATACCCTTGAGACATTTATGTCCTGTCACATGAGGCCCCACAAGACAACCCATTTTTTCATTCAAGGCATTTTCAGATCTAAAGGATGTGAGGTGGTTGAGGTTGGAGAGGCTCAAGAGAGGTTGCATGCATGTGTGATAGTGGTCAGGTACAACATATCTATCTATAGGATCAAAAGGTATGTTATATGCTTGTATGTAGTTGGATGTTGTTGATTGTGTGAGATATGGTTATGAGAGATTGAGTATTTTCCTTAGAGGGACTATTGTTGCATGGTACATAGTTTATGAGACAGACCTACAAAATTATAATACTGGTATATTTGTTGTTTGTCATTAGCACACTTTGTTGGGTATAGTTTTGAGGCATATATTGTATTTCTTGGCATATGGTTGAGGGATTTTGGTTGATGTGTGTTGCTAAAGTTATTGGTATAGATTGAGGTTGCATAACAATGAGGGTTTCATGCTTGGTTGATGTGACGGTTCACTACACTTGGTTATGATTTTTTTTATATGTATGGCACATGATTAGAGAGACATAGTTGTACATGGTTTAAACTATACACTTGTGGCAGTGGGTACGAGATACATGTTATCATATCTGATTGGATGAGGATATTATTGGTATAGGTTGTTGGTACTATTTGGTACAAGTTATTGGTACAAGTTCTACAGGTTATTGATACAAGTTTCTATAGGTTGTTGGTATAGGTTGGTACAGGTTTATGGTATAGGTTTAACAATGAGAAATTTCACAGTAACAAAGAGACAGTGGTTGCATCAATTATTTAGCACTTATGTTTCAGGGTGGCTAGAAAGGGAAAGGATAGGTGGTTGTATCCACCTTCTAGTTGGAGCTAGAAAAAATAGGGGGTTGTAGCCTCTTTCTAGTTAGAGCCATAGAATTTATGGATTTGTAGCTTCCATCAGGTTGGATCCTGAGAAATGAGAAGGTTTTATCCTTCTTCTAGTTGCAGCTGGAAAACAAGGAAGTTGGTGCTTCCTATTAATGTATTCTTTTGACAATATAATAAAATTATTATGTGGTTTTCTCTCGAATTGGGTTTCCATCTAAAAGTATTGGTGTATTGTGTTTGTGTGTGGTTTCTTATTGTTCATTGATTATGTATAATTCTCATATGGAATTTTATTGAT